>CAJNDS010002247.1:300000-501533 GCA_905221605.1 Symbiodinium natans | reverse complement strand
AGTCAAATCGCAAGCCCTGGTCCCGAAGATTTCGGGTTCAATTTTTGCTCCACAGAGTCAAACCGCAAGCCCTGGTCCCTAAGATTTGGGGCACAGTTTTTGCTCCAAAGAGTCAAATCGCGTGCCCTGCTCCCTAAGATTTTGGGCTCATTTCTTGCCCAAAAGAGTGACATCGCAAGCCCTGGTCCCTAAGATCTTGGGCCCAGTTGCTCCAAAGAGTCAAATCGCAAGCCCTGGTCCCTAAGATTTTGGGCCCATTTTTTGCTCCAAAGGGTCAAATCGCAAGCCCTGGTCCCTAAGATTTTGGGTTCATGGCGGGGGTCTTTGCTCCAAAAATTACATCGCACCCTGGTCCCCTAAGATTTGGGGCCGCAGTTTTTGCTCGCCGTAAGACCGAGTCAATCGCAAGCCCTGTCCCTAAGATTTTGGGTTCAATTTTTTGCTCCAAGAGTGCCAGCGCAGCTCTGGTCCCTAGATTGTGGGCCCATTTTGCTCCAAGAGTGACAATCGCAAGTCCTGGTCCCTAAGATTTTGGGTTCAATTTTTGCTCCAAAGAGTGACATCGCAAGCCCTGGTCCCTAAGATTTGGGGCCCAGTTTTTGCTCCAAAGAGTAACATCGCAAGCCCTGGTCCCTAAGATTTTGGGTTCATTTTGTGCTCCAAAGAGTGACATCGCAAGCCCTGGTCCCTAAGATTTGGGGCCCAGTTTTTGCTCCAAAGAGTGACATCGCAAGTCCTGGTCCCTAAGATTTTGGGTTCAACTTTTGCTCCAAAGAGTGACATCGCAAGCCCTGGTCCTTAAGATTTTGGGTTCGTTTTTTGCTCCAAAGAGTGACATCGCAAGCCCTGGTCCCTAAGATTTGGGGCCCAGTTTTTGCTCCAAAGAGTCAAATCGCAAGCCCTGGTCCCTAAGATTTTGCATTCATTGTTGCTCCAAAGAGTGACATCGCAAGCCCTGGTCCCTAAGATCTTGGGCCCAGTTTTTGCTCCGAAGAGTCAAATCGCAAGCCCTGGTCCCTAAGATTTGGGGCCCAGTTTTTGCTCCAAAGAGTCAAATCGCAAGCCCTGGTCCCTAAGATTTTGGGTTCATTTTTTGCTCCAAAGAGTTACATCGCAAGCCCTTGTCCCTAAGATTTTGGGCCCAGTTTTTGGTTCAAAGAGTCAAATCGCAAGCCCTGGTCCCTAAGATTTTGGGTTCAATTTTTGCTCCAAAGAGTCAAATCGCAAGCCCTGGTCCCTAAGATTTTGGGCCCATGTTTTGCTCCAAAGAGTCAAATCGCAAGCCCTGGTCCCTAAGATTTTGGGTTCATTTTTTGCTCCAAAGAGTGACATCGCAAGCCCTTGTCCCTAAGATTTGGGGCCCAGTTTTTGCGCCAAAGAGTAAAATCGCAAGCCCTGGTCCCTTAGATTTTTGGGTCGATTTTTGCTCCAAAGAGTCAAATCGCGAGCCCTGGTCCCTAGGTTTTCGGGGTCGATTTGTGCTCCACAGAGTCAAATCGCAAGCCCTGGTCCCTAAGATTTCGGGGTCGATTTGTGCTCCACGGAGTCAAATTGCAAGCCCTGGTCCCTAAGATTTTGGGCCCAGTATTTGCTCCAAAAGGTGAAATCGCAAGCCCCGGTCTTTCAGATTTTGGGCTCATTTCTTGCTCCAAAGAGTAACATCGCAAGCCCTGGTCCCTAAGATTTTGGAATCGATTTTTGCTCCAAAGAGTCAGATCGCAAGCCCTGGTCCTAAAATGTTGGGCTCCATTTTTGCTTTTCCCTTCTCTTCTGCTTCCTTTTAACTGATAAAACACAAGCAAGGAACTCATATGATAAAGCAGTGGAAAGGTAAGCAGAGGGTGACTCCTTGCGCGTGAGCCTTTCCATAATACTCCATCATATTCATCCTCTCGGCCTATCTCTTCTGTTCCTTTCCTTCCTCTTCTCCTTCTCATAGTTCTTCCTTTTTGTTTTTCTCATTTCGAAAAGAAAGAGGGAAGGGAGAAACAAGGGAGAGAGAATAGATAAAGAAGAGTGCCATCTTCTCTGCGCCTTGTTTTGTCTCTCCCTTTTCTCTATTCATCTGTCTTCTATTCTCTTCCTTGCTCTTCCCATTAAATATGCAATCCTTGGTATCTCTCCTCTCTCCTTCTCTCTTCCTCCAACAGATGTGCTTTTGGATCGTTTTCTGCATCTTCACGCGAGAAAAAAGGACACAGACTGCGATTAAAAGGGACGCCCATGTTGGATTGGCAGCAAGCCCAGCTGATGCTCATGATTCTCTCTCTTTCCCTACACAGGGGCGATGGAACGGGTGTCCTTTTCAATCGTTTTCTGCATCTTCAAGAGAAACAGGGACACCCCACAAGAAGGAAAAGCAACATAAGAGATAGGGAGGGAAATTGACCCTTTCCTCTCTTCTTATCTGCTATTTTTCTTATTCTCTTCAAAAAGCAACATAAGGGAAAGGGGATTTCCTGAAGAGGAGAGAGGGAACCTATCTGTGAAAAGCAAGAATGGTTTTTTCTAGTTCGAAAGGGAATAGGGAGAGACAAGGGAGAGATGATATGTACAGCTTTGCGCCTTATTTTGTGATTCCGTCTCCTTGCTTCCTGTCTCTTCTATTCCTTGCAGCACGCTTCGGGAAACATAGCATCCTTGTTATCTTTCCTCTCTCACTTCCCTTTCCCTTCTCTTCTTCCGCTTCCTTTTAACTGATAAAACACAAGAAAGGAACTCATATGATAAAGCAGTGAAAAGGTAAGCAGAGGGTGACTCCTTGCGCGTGAGCCTTTCCATAATATTCCATCATATTCATCCTCTCGGCCTATCTCTTCTGTTCCTTTCCTTACTCTTCTCCTTCTCATAGTTCTTCCTTTTTGTTTTTCTCATTTCGAAAAGAAAGAGGGAAGGGAGAAACAAGGGAGAGAGAATAGATAAAGAAGAGTGCCATCTTCTCTATTCATCTGTCTTCTATTCTCTTCCTTGCTCTTCCCATTAAATATGCAATCCTTGGTATCTCTCCTCTCTCCTTCTCTCTTCCTCCAACAGATGTGCTTTTGGATCGTTTTCTGCATCTTCAAGCGAGAAAAAAGGACACAGAATGCGATTAAAAGGGACGCCCATGTTGGATTGGCAGCAAGCCCAGCTGATGCTCACGATTCTCTCTCTTTCCCTACATATGGGCGATGGAACGGGTGTCCTTTTCAATCGTTTTCTGCATCTTCAAGAGAAAAAGGGACACCCCACAAGAAGGAAAAGTAACATAAGAGATAGGGAGGGAAATTGAAGAACTCCTCATTGTACTTGGTCATTCCCTTTCCTCTCTTCTTATCTGCCCATTTTCTGTGCGCCTTGTTTTGTCTCCCCCTCTTCTCCCATCATCTCTCTTCTGGTCTTTTCTTTGCTCTTCCCATTAAAAATGCAACCCTTTTTATGTCTCCTCTCTCCTTCTCTCTCCCTCCTCTTCTCCTGTTCCCTTCTAAACGACAAAAACGCAAGAAAGGAAGAATAAGAGGGGAATGGAGGCCCTGTTCCTTTCCCTCTTTCAATGGATGGGGGAAGTGGGCGGAGTTGGCCCCTTGCCCGTACACCCTCCCCATGCTTCAGCAAACCCCTCCTCTCGCCCTATCGCCTCTGTTTTTTTTCCTTGTGCCCAAACGGAAAACGAAAACGGGTTCCTTTATATGTTCATTGTCCTTCCTTTTGTTTTTTATTTCACAGGGAAAAGAACCAGAGAAGAGGAAGATAAGAACGAGAGGTGAGATGAAAACGGCACCATCTTCTCTTTGCCTTATTTTTGCACCTCCCTCTCCTGTCTTAATTTCTCTTCCACTCTTTTTTTCCATTGCTCTTCCCATAATATTGCATTCCTTTTGATAACTCACAGGAAATTAAAATGGCCTCCTTGTTGTCTCTCCTCTCTCACTTCCCTTTCCCTTCTCTCCTTCTGTTTCCGTTTAAATTTTAACTGATAAAACACAAGAAAGGAGCTTGTAAAATCAAGCAGTGGAAGGGTAAGCAGAAGGTGACTCCTTGTGCGTGGACCTTTGCCGTACTTCACCATACCCCTCTTTTCGGCCTATCTCTTCGTCTCTTTTCCTAACCCTTCTTCTTTTCATCTTTCTTTTTGTTTTTCTCATTTCGAAAAGACAGAGGGAACGGAGAGATAAGGGAGAGAGGATAGATAAAGAAGAGAACCATCTTCTTTGCGCCTTGTTTTATCTCTCTTCTATTCTTTTCTTGGCTCTTCCCATGAAAATCGTGTTCCTCTTATCTTTCCCTCCTTCTCTCCCTTCTCTTCTCCTCACGAGAGCCTTCGACTTTAGGATGAGGAGAAAAAGAGAAGAGAAAAGAGGAACTACCTGGTTCTTGTTCCTGAGGTCTCCATAGTACGGCTGACGTGACAGCAGCGTACCCTCGTGGGAACGTGTATGGCTATAAGAAAACCCGAGTCCCAGCTTCCAAATAGACCCTATTTAAGCCACCCACCCCCCGCCCCCCCTCCCCCCCCATAGTTGTTTTGGGTTCCCGCCACTCCCGTGGTTCATGGTCTGTGGTTCATGGGTTCGGGTTTAGGGGTTTAGGGTTGGGCTTTAGGGTTCAGGATTTTCACTCTGGTCCATTGGTTCACTGCTGTGGGTTTAGAGTTTGATTTGGGTTCAAGGTTCGGGGTAATGATAGGTTTACGGTTTCCCCTCTCCCCCCTGTGGTTCGTGCTGGGTGTACGGTTGAGGGTTCAGAGTTAAAGCAGCAAAGGTTTCGGGTTTACCCTTCTCCCTCCCGTCGTTCATTGGTGGGTTTAAGTTTTAGGGCTAGGGTTCAGGGTTTGGGGTTTAGGCTGAGGCTTCTCTGTCCCCCCCCCCCCCGTGGGGGGGGGGGGGGGGGGTCGATTACGCGGAACGCGGGCGCATGTAAACCCTATAAGCCCTAAAAACCCTAAACCCCCCAAAACCCCCGAAACCGCCTAAACCCCCAAAACCCCCCAAACCCCCAAACCCCTAGACCCTAAACCCTAAACCCTCTACACCCTCTCAACCTTCTAAACCCTCTAAAACCCTAAGCCCTGAACCCTAAACCTAAACCCTGAACCCTGAACCCTGAACCCTAAACCCTAAACCCTAAACCCTAAACCCTAAACCCTCAACCCTAAACCCTAAACCCTAAACGCTAAACCCTAAACCCTAAACCCTAAACCCTAAACCCTAAACCCTAAACCCTAAACCCTAAACCCTAAACCCTAAACCCTAAACCCTGCCCAAACCCTGAACCAATAAAAGACCCTACTGCTATCCACTTGCAGATCCTGCGGACTCCCGCCACGAGGCAGGCGGTAGCAAGCGCCTGGGCCGAGGTTCCCCAGGGCCTGTGCATCACAATGGGGTTTAGGGTGGGCTTAGAGTTTGTGGTTTGGGGTTTAGGGTTTGGAGTTGTATGAGCTAGGGGTTTTTTGGTTGGGAAGGGTTGGGGTGCTTGGGAGGGTTTGGCGTTTACACGGTCCTCTGCCCAGGGTTGGAGTGTTATGTTGGAGCTCACCTTACCACACCAAAGCCCTGATTTGTTGCAGGCTATTTCGGAGTCATGAAAGGAGCGGAAAAGCAACCGCCTGAGCAACAGACCGTTTTTCAAAAACCTACGCCCTAAGCCCAAACCCACAAAACCCTCAAAGCCCTCAAAACCCTCAGCTTAAGATGTTCCCCCTTATACTAGCAGTCCTGAATGGGGAGTATAATGGGGCACTATAATCCCGTGGGAACATCCCAACCCTAAGCCTAAACCCTGAACCCGAAACCCTAAACCCTAAACCCTAAACCCTAAACCCTAAATCGCCCCAGCAGGTGCGGCCTCTTGCAGAGGAGGGCGCAAGCTGCGAAGTGGTCGAGGCGGTCGGTCGCTTTGCAGTCCGCGCCTAGGCCGCAGGCCTTTATCTCCCTTTTTGTTGGGGGGGTTCAGGGGTTTGGCGTTTAGGGGGGTTTAGGGCGCTAGGGTTTAGGGTTTAGGGTTAGGGTTTGGGGGTTTAGGGTGCTAGGGTTCATAGGGTTTAGGGTTTAGGGGTCTAGGGTTTGTGGGGTTAAGGGTTTTGGGTTTATAGGTGTTTAGGGGGTTTAGGGGGTTTAGGGGGTTTACGGGGCTTACGGGGCTTACGGGGCTTGCGGGGCTTACGGGGCTTACGGGGCTTACGGGGTTTACGGGGTTTACGAGGTTTGCGGGGTTTAGGGGGTTTACGGGGTTTACGGTTTACGGGGTTTAAGGTTAAGGGTTTAGGGGGTTTAGGGTTATAGGGTCTAGGGGATTGAAGGTCTAAAGGGTTTGGGGGGTTTAGGGGTTAGGGTTTGTGGGCTTGGGGGCTTAGAGACGGCGTAGGTTTCATAGTCTTTTTGCTCAAAGGCCGAGGGCTTTGGATTTAGACTATAGAGCCCGAAACCCCCAATATCCGAAACGCGAATAGCGCCCGAAACCCTCATACCATAAGACCCCTACTACCCTATTCTAGCTCCCGAAACCCCAAACCCCAAACCCTAAACCCTAAACCCCAAACCCTAAACCCTAAACCCCAAACACGAACCCCCAAACCCTAAACCCCAAACCCTAAACCCTAAACCCCAAAGCTAGAAACCTCAAAGCTTCCCTCAATAACGCCGAGGCTACCTCGACCTGTTGCCAGACATTGCCACCGCATCCCCCAGCCTGGAGGCAGGGTCGTCAGCGCTACTTCGGGGAGTTGGGGTCGTTGGGGTCTAGGGTTTAGGGTTTAGGGTTTGAGGTTCAAAGTTTCGGGTTTGGGGCTGTAGAGTTTAGTGTTGAGGGTGTTGGGGGGGGTCTTTCTGGTTTTGAGTTTTCGGGTTTTTGGGCTTTGGTTTTTTTAGTCTTAGGGTTTAGTAGTTTTTGTGGCTGAGATTTGGGGTCTATGATTCTATTTTGGGGTTGAAATTGCATGGTTTTTTTGTTTTTTTCAGCTTTGGGGTTTGGAGTTTTCCAGCCCCTAAACCCTACCCCTAAACCCTAAACCCTAAACCCTAAATGCATTAAAGCCGCTCCTCTCTCGAAGCCCCGGAGGTGGCGCTGCTTCGCTGCGGGGGTGGCGCCCTAGAGGTGCTTGGCTTGGATTGGGGTTCGGGTTTGGGGTTTAGGGTTTGGGGTTTAGGGTTTAGGGTTTAGGGTTGAGGGTTTTAGGGTTTATGGGGCTGAAACGATTCCAGTTAGAGGGGTTTCAGAAGTGCCAGGGCTTAACTTTAGGCTTCTTTAGGGCTTTGGGGTTTTGATGCGAAGGCTCCGAAGTCTCATTCATCAGGCTGCCACCTCGAAGAGAAACCCGCCATTGACCCTAGGCCTTTCGGGTAAACCCTAAACCCTAAACCCTCATATCCAAGCCCAATCCTCGGCTGTGAAAGTCCAGGGGTTGCCACCTAAAACGAGCTTCCAAACCTGCGTTCGGCCCTTTGAAAACATGGTCACAGAGAAGCCCGAAGCCCTAAACCCTGAACCCTCAACCCGAAACCCTGAACCCTAAACCCTAAACCCTAAACCCTAAACCCTAAACCCTAAACCCTAAACCCTAAACCCTAAACCCTAAACCCTAAACCCTAAACCCTAAACCCTAAACCCTAAACCCTAAACCCTAAACCCTAAACCTAGACGCGTGTTTTCCTGAGCCAGGCCGCTGGTCTCTTGCGCTTGGCCGCCGACGGAACGAAGCTGAGCTGTCATGCCCTAAAGCCCCTTATGGTAGGGTTTAGGGTTTAGGGTTTAGAGGGTTGAGAGTCGAGAGGGTTGAGAGGGTTGAGAGTTGAGAGGGTTTAGAGGGTTTAGAGGGTTCAGAGGGTTCGGAGGGTTTAGGGTTTAGGTTGGGATGTTGCCCCCTTATACTAACAGTCCTTAATGGGGATTATCATAGGTGGTACTATAATCCCGATGAAGGGCTGTTAGTATAAGGGGGAAACATCCCAAGGGGTAGGTTTGAAGACGTTTTTTCATTTGTATCTCCCTTAATCCCTATATTTTCCTTGCAAAGCCATAAGAACTTCATCTTTATTGGGCCCGCAAAGCCGGGCCCAGTTAAGCCCGCGGGTCCAGTCCTAGTTAATTAAGCCCCGTAGAAAAGTCCGTCGGCTCCAGAACCTTACAAGGCCCTTAGCCCTAACCCCCTGAGTTCTCTGTCATATAGGATATCCTAGCCTAGTATATTATATGAGTTATGTAGAGCTGCATGGCAGCTTGCTGGCTCGATGCCATTTACCTGAGCTCGCGGTTTCTTTTGGGTGTCTTTACGCGAAGTAACTAGGGGGTTTACGAAAATAGGGGAGCCCTGAAATGAGGTACCCCTATTTTCGGAAACCCCCACTACACGAACGAAATTATCAACTGGTGTCCATCCCGAACCCTGGGATAGAAACCCGAATCTGCCGAAAGTTCGGGCCAACGGCGGGCTCGTGGGTCCGAATGCCCCCTAAACCCTAAACCCTAAACCCTAAACCCTCTGCACCCTAACCCCTAACCCTTGACCCTAAACCCAAACAGCAAAAAGCTCGGGCATTGGCTGAGGAGATTGCCCGAGGTTGAGCAGCTTCTCGGCAAGGCCACACCCTGCCAGGGCTCCCTGAGCCCTCAGGAACGTAGAGTCGGGCTTACAGTGTGTATATGTGTGTAGGGTGAGGGGTTTCAGAGGTCTGTCTAGGAGCGAGGGTTGAAGGTTAAACGGATTTAGGCTTTCGGGTGTAGGCCCTGACTTGACTCTTGTTGTTACTCTTCTTTAGGTGCAATTGTGAGTGCTTGTGTGCGCCACCTCGGCGCGCCCCCCCACCATTTGGGCCGGCCTGGAGGGGCGGGGGAGGGGGCAGGGGGGGGATGGAGGTCTCAGTTGCGTAAGGGGGGGGGGGGGGTCTCGGCCGGAGGCCGAGGCGCATGACAAGTTCAGGCGAGCTTCAAGATTACTCGGCACAACTCCTCCCTAGGTCTGACAGAGAGCAGCAAAATGTCACATGCTTATTTGAAACGCACCACATGATTTTTACACCCTATCTTGGTAAAGATAGTCTGGGGTTGCGCACTCCAAGGACACTCTGGGGCTGGGCACTCCGGGCACTCCAGGGAGACTCTGGGGTTGGGCACTCCAGGGAGACTGCGGGGTTGCGCACTCCAGGGAGACTCTGGGTTGAACGCACCAGGGAGACTCTGGGTTGGGCAATTTAGGGAGACTCTGGGGTTGGGCACTCCGGCGCTGGGCATCCGGGAGACTCTTGCGCACTCCAGGGAGACTTTGGGTTGAAAATACTAGCGAGACGCTGGGAGCTGTGAGCCAGGTTAGGGTCAGTCCGGACCAGCTGAAAATGCTAAGACCCAGTTTTTAGGGTTTAGGGTTTAGGGTAAGGGTACTGAGACCCCTTGCAAGGTTCCCCGAGGTTTTCGGCAGAGCTCCTGCGTCGCAGGCCGCCAGCGCGGGCGCGCCGCGCGCGGCACTGCGGCGGGCGGTGGCGCTGCATGGCCAGGCACGAGCGACGTTGTTTGTAATGATATGCGTACATGAGTATTCTACATGGTATACGAATGTAGGTAATTAATAGCATAATCGTATATTGATGTCCCCAGACTCTTGCTTGTTGGATGCTGATGTAGGCTTTGTGGGATTTGTCCTTGCCAGGGGCAATGCTCACGGGAAGTTTTGAAGCGGCTAAAGCGGCGTAAGAGCCCTGGCACAACAAAAAGCCCTGGAACCCCTCCCTCCCTTCAGGGCCGAAGCCTCGTTTTACCCTAAACCCTAAACCCTAAACCCTAAACCCTAAACCCTAAACCCTAAACCCTAAACCCTAAACCCTAAACCCTAAACCCTAAACCCTAAACCCTAAACCCTAAACCGAAACCCTAAACCCTAACCCTAAACCCTAAACCCAGTTTTTCGGGCTCAGGGTGATCGCAAGACATCTAGAGGGATGCCGGCCTCGGTCTGGGCAGCCGGGGAGGAGCCGGAGAGAGTGCACCGGCACAGAGCCCGGAATCCCTAAATCCTTGAACCCTAAACCCGAAACCCTAAACCCTAACCCCAAAAAACCCTAAAGAACCCCAAAGCCTGAACCCTGAATCGCACCCTTCCCCCAACCAAGAGATCTGGGATCTCCTGGCAAGGCAAGAGATGATCCAGGCAGGAGGGAGGGCTTTCACGGTTTAGGGTTTAGGGTTTAGGGTTTAGGGTATAGGGTTTAGGGTTTAGGGTTTAGGGTTTAGGGTTTAGGGTTAGGGTTTAGGGTTTAGGGTTCAAGCCAGAATGTAGGGGTCGGAATCATCACTAGTTGTATCCCCTTATGATCCCCATACTACTATTTGCTCAGAGACCACGCCAAAACTTTAAAGATGACATAGTCTTCCTTATAAGGGTAATGTAGGGAGTATTATCTGTTCTTTCGTAAGCACATAGTAGTATACCATTATAATATGAACACCCCCCAAAACCCTCTAATTAGAGAGGGCCCCTTATATTGTCCAGCCGAAGTCAGAGTACTTCTAAGCCGTACGAACCTAGTCTAGTGCATGCCAGGTTAGGGTTTAGGGTTCAAGGTTTCTGGTTTTGGGGTTTTAGGGTTTAGGGTTTGTAGGCACGAGACCTTCTAACACTCCGAGACTGTGCAAAGGCGGCCACTTGGGGAACTTGATCCTAAGCTGGTTGTGGGAGGTTTGAGGCACGAGGGTTGGAGGGAAGGAGCGGACCCTAAACCCTAAACCCTAAACCCTAAACCCTAAACCCTAAACCCTAAACCCTAAACCCTAAACCCTAAACCCTAAACCCTAAACCCTAAACCCTAAACCCTAAACCCTAAACCCTAAACCCTAAACCTCGACCTGCAAAGCCCGACTCTTCGAGGTGAAGGAAACCATCACCGAGCCTCCAACCTCTGCTTTTCTGATTCCTAAATCCAGGTGTTCAGGGTTCAGGGTTCAGGGTTCAGGGTTTAGGGTTTAGGGTTTAGGGTTTAGGGTTTAGGGTTTAGGGTTTAGGGTCAGGGTTTGGGGCTTTGGGGGTTACGGGGGGGGGGGGGGGGGGGGGGGGGCTTTTGCAGATATTTTGGGGCCTGCAGTGTGAGGGCTTTCTGTTGCGCCAGGCAGGCAGATGGCCGTTAAGGCCCTCGTCCAGCAAGCGAAAGAGGACCGAACACCCGTTTAGGGTTCGAATAGGGTTTAGGGCTTAGGGCCTAGGGCTTTGGGGCTTAGGGCTGAGGGCTTTGGGGCTTGGGGCTTGGGGCTTAGGGCTTAGGGCTTAGGGCTTAGGGCTGGCTTAGGGTTTAGGGACCAAACCGCATCCCAAACCCAAGGTTGGAACCATGTGCCCTTGGTATGGCCCCCTACCCTTGTTGAAAAGGGTTTAAGGGGATGGGCCCTTACTATGCATTATATATGGGTTATCTAAGAATGGACTCAAATTAAGGGCCCATACTTCGGATCCCCTACCAAAGACGTTCAACGGATGCGGTAAACTTCACAGGTCATCAGTGGTAGTCGTGGACAAGCTGCTTCTTTCTTGGAAAGCGCTTCGGGGTCCTAAAACCTAAACCTAGAAACCCGAAACCCTAAGCCCTGAACCCTAAACCCTAAACCCTAAACCCTAAACCCTAAGCCCTAAACCCCAAACCCCAAACCCCAAACCCCAAACCCTAAACCCTAAACCCTAAACCCTAAACCCTAAACCCTAAACCCTAAACCCTAAACCCTAAACCCTAAACCCTAAACCCTAAACCCTAAACCCTAAACCCTAAACCCTAAACCCTAAACCCTAAACCCTGCCCACGCGCAAAGGAGCTTCGAAAGACGGCTGGGGAAGCCGACGCCGCGCTTTTGGCCACGTTCGGCTGCTAGGCCTTGAGCTTTACGGATGGGGTCAGGGGTCCCTAAACCCTAAACCCTAAACCTTAAACCCTAAACCCTCCTAACCCTAAACCCTAAACCCTCCTAACCCTAAGCGTTTTCGAGGGGGCGGGCGGGAGGTGGGGGAGACAAGTTTAGTCCATTTTGATTCAGGGGTTTGCAATTTAGGTGTGTTGCGCCAGTATTTAGGGGTAGGGTTTGGTTTTTACTAGGAGAGGCGATTGGCAGGGTGGCAGGGGAAAGCAAGACCTGCCATAGTCTAGCTTGTCAGAATACTCGGCCCTCACCCGAGCGACCTGGGGGTCGAGCCCCGGTGGCGAGTTGTTTTCGAAGCCATCCACCTAGTGACCTAGTGGTGCTGCTTGAGCTTGGCATTCACATGTGAAGCAACTGTTTTTGGCATCAAAGGGAGAGCCAAGACAAGCAGCAGGGATAAATAAAAAACAACAGAAGTCCAGCCTGTGTTGTTGGCTCGTGCTTAAACTTTAACGCTTTTGGCAGGATGGCAGCTCACTCCAAACAGGTCCGCCATAGTGTCGTGGCGAGTATCTCCGCTTTTCACGCAGAAGACCCGGACAGCTGCTCAGGAGAGTGAGTGACTTTTCTGCCCTAAACCCTAAACCCTAAACCCTAAACCCTAAACCCTAAACCCTAAACCCTAAACCCTAAACCCTACATGCTAAGTCAGGGACACCCCTCAACGAAGCCAACACCCAAGAGCCTCTAAAGCCCTGAAGCCTCTCCGAACAGGAGCCCTGTAGCTCTCAAACCCCGAAACCTCTCTAACTTCGAATCCCCACATAAGGATTTGAAACCTCGAGTCCCTACACCCTAAACCCGATTCCCTACACCCGAAACCCCAAACGCTAAACCCTAAACCCTAAACCCTAAACCCGAAACCCTAAACCCTAAACCCTAAACCCTAAACCCTAACATAAGGCTCAGAGGGCTTCTAGGACTTGAAGAACCTGGTGAAGCCCCAAAGAGTGGTGTTGAGGCTTTCTGGCGGCCTCCGTGGGCTTGGAAGCTGCTGTGGCAAAGGCATCAGTGAGGGGGATTTGAGGTTTAGGGTTTAGGGTTTAGGGTTTAGGGTTTAGGGTTTAGGGTTTAGGGTTTAGGGTTAGTGAGGGGGAGATTTGCGGTTTAGAGGGTTTGAGGGGTTGGGGGCCTTTGGGCTTGTAGGAGTAAGTTAGAGCCTTGGGCTTAGGGGGCTTAAGGGTTTCGGGGCTTAGGGCTTGCAGGACTTAATTTGAGCCTTGGGGTTGAGGGGTTAGGGTTAGGGTTGAGGTGCTTTGGAGGTGCCTTGGGTTTAGGCTTGTTGAGGGCCGAAGGGGGTTGGGGTGAAATTCTCTGGCGTCCAGCCCCCCCCCCCCCCCCCCCGGGACCCAAAAAGACCCCAAATGGCCTTTCAATAAGCCGTCCTTCAAAGTCTAGTCTTTGGGAGGATCCCACAGAATGGAGGGTTTTGGCTCCTCAACCAATGTGGCAGCCCCATAATATGTCTCGATGCCCTGCCTGTTCACAGGAGGCGCTGGTGAAGGCGTCACAGGGGCAGGGGCGTGGCGCTGTGGAGGCGACTTGGTGCATCTTCTCCTCTTGTTTATAGTGCGGACCCCCCGCCCCTAAGAAGGGACCTTTGTGTAGGACTTACACACCTCCGCCCTTCTAAGAAGGGACCCTTGTGTATGCCTTACACATCTGAGCACATCTTGGGAATTAGGAAACCTTCTTTGTGCGTTGGGAGGCGGCGGTCTACCAGGCCAGCATGACCGGTCTCATTCCCTTCGAGCCACTCGGAGAATACTCATGCTGGTAACCGTGGGTTAAGGGCCGGCTACTTGGAGGTTCAGGGTACCTTTTCCCCCCAGTTTGAACTGTACGTATATATAAGCCCCCTAAGTCCCCCAAGTCCTCGATGTGGGTGAAAAGTAGACTCATAACTTGGGCTATAAGTACCCATGAACCTCCAAGTAGGGTTTCATGATTGAGGGCTCATGTGGCACCCTCGGGCAATTGTTGCCGAGCGGAATGGGGCAAAGGTCGAGAACTGCCCGGCAGCAACCAGGATACTACGTGAGGACCCTAAACCCTAGACAACAAACCCTAAACCCTGAACCCTAAACCCCTTCGTCCCTTCAGGCTTTCGAGCCTCCCCCCAAGGCTGTGCCACCAGCTCTTTCGACTGGAGTGCCTCAGCAGCATTGCCGCACCCCCCTACGCCCGAACTCCCAAACGAAATAGTCTTTTTGGACCTCCAAGCCCAAAGCCTAAGCCCCGAAGCCCCTAAGCCCCGAAGCCCCTACAGTAAACCCTAAACCCTAAACTGCTGGGGTTTAGACCTTTTGGGATTCTTGGGCTCCCGGGAATCCTCCAGGCGGGACATCCTCTTCCGACCCAGCAGCTGCCTCCCAAGGTGCCGCGGGAGTGTAGGGTTTAGGGTTTAGGGTTTAGGGTTTAGGGTTCAGGGTTTAGGGTTTAGGGTTTAGGGTTTAGGGTTTAGGGTTTAGGGTTTAGGGTTTAGGGCGAAGATTGGGGAGCTTGTGGAGGTTCCAGCTGGATCTTCTTCTATCCTCAAACTCAGGGCATTTGGGCTTTAGGGATTTGGGTGGAGGGAGTTTAGGGATTCGAGTTAGGGCCTTGTTGTGTGGGCTTGGGACGTGAGGAGGTTCAAAATCCTGCAGGCTGGAAAGACTTACTACTGTTGGCTCAAGAGGCCCCCCCCCCTATTACTATTTTATCGTAAATGCGCTCCTGGCTGGTGGGATAGCCCCCCCCCCCCCCCCCCCAAAAAAGAAAAAGAGAAGAAAGAATCCCTGTATTACCCTGATAAGGAAGGATATTCGGTTTTTGTTTTAGAGGGGGTTCTTAAGCAAACAGTAGCTCAGGGCTTTCCGGTTGTTGCTCCCATGCCTTGACAGACCCACGGAACTCTCGGCTCTCGTCCCAGACCTGATTACACCCCTAAACCCTGTAAACCCTAAACCCTGTAAACCCGAAACCCTGCACCCTAAACACAGAAAGCCATGGGGGAGTGCCGCCGCTAGGCTGGAACTGGCAGTGCGCCTCTTCCATGCTGCTGGCAAGGCCAAGGCGCGCAACCGCCAGGGCGCCCTCTGAGCCTTCAAAGGCAATATAGGGTTTAGGGTTTAAAGCTTAGGGTTTTAGGGTTTAGGGTTTAGGGTTTAAAGCTTAGGTTTTAGGGTTTAGGGTTTAAGGCTTAGGTTTTAGGGTCTAGTGCATGTTCAACGGAAGCGCGCGCTTTGAGAGCGAACATGAGTCTGCAGACCTACCTACCCCAAGACCGCCCACTTACTACTCTTAGAGAGGTAAGGGAAGCTAGCCACCTATGAGTTGTGTCACATGGGTCGCCTGGAGCACTTGGGACGTGTGGGTCGCTTGGGGTCATGAAATATTTGGGAGAACTGGGAACACTTGGCTTCCTTGGATCACTTAGGTCACCTGCGACACTAGGTCGCTTGGGTCGCCTAGGATGCGGGTGCCTGGGCTACTGGGGACACTGCACTCGGTCACTGGGGACACTCGGGTCCCTTGGGTCACTTGGAACACTCGGGTCAGTACAAGTGGTGTGTTTGGGGGGGGCATTTGGGTCACGAGGTCACTTTGTGAAACTCCAGACACACTTGGGACCTCTGTTTCACTGGGGCCACTTGAACACCTGGGTCGCTTTGAACATTGGGGAGGACTTGGAGCACACTTCGGGTCGCTTGGGGCTCGGGACACTTGGGTTTAGAGTTTAGGGTTTAGGGTTTAGGGTTTAGGTTTAATTAGGGTTTAGGGTTACACTCGGGTCGCAGCACTTGGGATGCCTTCAGGATGCTAGCCCGTGGTTGGGGCTTGGGGTTTAGGGCTTTAGGGTTTGGGCTCCACAGGTTTCGGGGTTTCAGAGCCCGTCATGCGCCCCCGCTTCGGACACAGAGGATTGTCGGACCTCGGCCATGAGGTATGGGGCCATAAAAGTTAGAGGTAGAGGCGGTTCACGCTTGCTAGGTAGTCTTGGGGTAGTTGCATGGTCCCTTACTGTGGTCCCTTACCGCCTCTGAAGGGTTCTGATGTATAGGCCCTTGGGTTGTATAGTGCATACAAGGGGTATACGAGGGGTCCTCGTTTAAGGGCCCATACTAGGGGACCATGTAACCTAAGCCCTAAACCCTAAACCGAACAACCCTAAACCCTAAGAGGTAGGACTATGCAGGTTTCAGGGCTTTGGATCGTCGAGCTCCACCCGTTTTCTGACTGGTGCTGCGTTGTTTTTCTTTGGGTTTTTCGGACTCGGCCCATCCTGTTACTCATTTTCCCAACTCGCCGGTAATCCCTTAGTTTTGCTTGAACCGAAAACCCTACACCCTCAACCCAGGAACTCTTGTAACGAAGATCTCTGAAGCCTAAGCCATGAATATGCAGCCAAGCCCTGAGCCCTAGAAATTTCCTGAAAACCCTAAACACTAACCCTAACCCTAAGCCCTAAATCCTAAACCCTAAACCCTGAACCCTAACCGAGATTCCTGAAGAGCAGCCTCCTTCACAGGAGTCCGGAGCCCGGCAAAAGGCCGGGCTGCTTTTGAGGCCGGAGTGTTTGGGGTGGGGGCGGGGGGGGGATTCGGTTTGCGGTTCAGGGCTTAGGGGTTTAGGGCTTAGGGCTTAGGGTTTAGGGTTTAGGGGCTTAGGGGGCCAGTTGAAAGTTTGAAGGGCTTTAGGGGGCGAAGGTTTCTGGGCGCCTTTGCAAGGTATCATGTAGGGATTTAATCGGTTACGGGCTTTGCAAGTGCTTTGGGGGGTGTAGGGCTTTAAAGGGTTTCGTAAACTTGCCTTAAAGCAGTGGCCCCATACTCTACCCGGATACTCTCCCTTTGGAAGTACCTATCCGACGGTGACACTGAGACTGTCGGGGACTTCAGAGCCCTTTTGTGGCATTTGCCAAAAGCCGACACGACTTGGGCCTATGTCCAGGCAGTGCTATTCCTCCCTTTCATGAGGTCGCTGAAGGATCCTTCCAAACTGCATTTTGGGATCTAGGGCAGCCAAGACCCATACTTGTGATAAGCCTGCCCATGAGCTGAGTTGCTGACACTCCAAGTCGGGTGCCTTGCGGGGTCGGACGGGCTCCAAGACAGTGTCAGAGCAGATATTGCAAGCTTGGCCAAATTCACATGGCGCCTGACTTGGCCTCAGATGGCTTTACGGCTTACAGCGTGCTCGTGCTGGGGTCTTAGATGTTAAGGTTTGCCTGAAGCGCCCGAATTCCGTAATTCAGGCACCACTGTGGTACTCTTCGGCCCTAAGCCCCATCCTGGCGCCCCCCCCCCCCATGACCTGCGAGGCTGCTAAGACCCAAACCCAGAACCCGTAAACCCGAAACCCTAAACTTAGATCCCACCCGAAACCCAAAACCCCAAAAAAGCCCTACGACGCCAACCCAAAGTCAAGTCTGACTCCTAAACCGTAAACCCTAAACCCTAAACCCTAAACCCCAAACCCCAAACCCCAAACCCAAACCCCAAACCCCAAACCCCAAACCCCAAACCCCAAACCCCAAACCCCAAACCCCAAACCCTAAACCCTAAACCCTAGAGTGACTCAGGCAGCTGGCCTTCGACTGCCCGGGTGTCGCCGAGGAGCTGAAGCTTGGCTCAGCAGTTCACGGGCGCTGGGCGAGGGTTTGGGGTTTAGGGTTTAGGGTTTAGGGTTTCAGGGTGGGTTTGGCATTTGGGTTTTTGGGGCTCTGGATTCTAGGTTAGTTTTTGGTGTTGGCTTTCGTGGAGTTCTGGAGGAGTTAGGTTTCGACCCTGAACCGACCTTCCAGCTTGAAATCACCTTCAAGAGGCACGCCGTTGAACCCCAGACCCCGAACCCCAGACCCCGAACCCCGAACCCCGAGCCCCAAGCCCCAAACCCCAAACCCCAGCCACAGACTGGAATATCCCTAAACCCTAAACCCTAAACCCTAAACCCTAAACCCTACAGTGGAATCAAAGGACTGGGATGGGCGCATCCTGGCTGCGGCACCCAAATGCAGCTGCTGGGCAGACAGGCGGGGGTGCAGGCTCTGTGTTTAGGGTTTAGGGTTTAGGGTTGTAGGGCTTGGAATAGGGTTTAGGGTTCGGGGTTTAGGTGTGTGGGGTTGATTTCGTCCATTTTTTGGACTAGGGGTTTATCGGTTCAGGGCTTAGGGTTTAACTTGAATTTCTGGGGGGGTGCGGGTTGGGGCAGACGAAATTGGGACCTTCGTATACGACCACATGATGGCAGCTGGACGGCTTTCGGGGGGTTTGGGGCGACAAACCCAAACCCTGAAAACCCATGTGGCCCTGAAACGCTGGCAGACTTTGTAGGGGGCGCCATCCAAGTTCACCCTAAACCCGAAACCCCCAGTAAGGGAGCCAAGTTTCAGATATGTGTGGTTTTTGAGGTCAGGCTTTTTCCCAAATCGCAACCATCTCCTGAAGGCCTACAGTCTTACGTAAGGCGCACATACAGGCTATGAATGCTGTGCATGTTAGTCCACTGCTTACTTTCTTGTGCCCCTACTGGCCGACTGTATTTCTGCTGCTTTCTACAAGAAATCAAAGCCCATCAGGACTAATCTGCGCTGCATGACACACATACCTGGTACGAACTCACACTCAGGGCCCGTACTCTAGATGTTTAACATGGATCCCGAGCCAAAGCCTGCAACAAGGATTCCAAAAGACCCCAAAAAAAGGATCCCTCGTCCGCATTCCTCGTCAACTCATCTTTTTCAAACAGCCCTAAACCCTAAAAACCCTCAACCCTAAACCCTAAGAAGGCTTTGCAGGATCTCGTTGCGAGGGTGAGCAAAAATACCAGAGAGGAAGCCTGACAAACACTTTGAACAAGGATGCCATGTCAAGTTTCATCGTTTACGGATCCTGGAAAATCCAACTGCTATACGAAGGATCACTGTCCGTAACAAGGATCCCGAATTAGCACCCTGGTAGGCTAAAGAAGTTAAAGCAAGGGGACGCTTAACAAGCATACTCCCAAACAAGCATTGCTAATGAATTCTGACTCGTGATCCAGATCAGGGATCCATCAGAGGTCCTCATTGCGATTTTTTATCTAAACCCAATTTTTCTTGACAAGATGGACTACAGATCCTTAGTACAGACCTTCGCCAAGTCTCCCTGGTAAGGATCTCTGGTAAAGAGCGGGAACAACGAAAAAGACCCCTGACAGAGGACTCCAGATCAGGACCCCTTCTTTGATGTTTATTGAGACCTCTTCAAACTTCATGAAACGAGGAGAGCTTCCTTCTCGAGATTCCCAGCCACCGCAGCTTGCAAAGACTCTTGATGTATGAATCATCAATCTTCTCCACACCCAAAACCCTAGAACTCTCAACCCAATAAGCCCTAACCATCAAGTGGAGGTTAACGATATATTGCGGGTACCTTATTGGCGCCCTTTCATAAGGGAATCCTGCTGCTTCGGGGGTCTATTTTAGGTGTCTCTTAGTTTTGTAAACCCCAAACCCTAAACCCTAAACCCTAAACCCCCAAGTAGCAACGCAAGGCCTCTCCGGGGACCTCTTTGCCGTGTCGGCGATACGCCGCTGAGCTGCGTTGCTTCACGCGTACCTGTGGATTTAAGGGTGTATCATGGGGTTACCCTAAACCCTAAACCCTAAACCCTAAACCCTAAACCCTAAACCCTAAACCCTAAACCCTAAACCCTAAACCCTAAACCCTAACCCTCTGAACGGTTCCTAAAGAGCTTTGGGCGTTGGGCTTTTACGTTGGGATGTTCCACTTTACGTTGTTTTTAGGGTTTGGGGTTTAGGGTTCCGCGTTGAGGGTTACTGCAAGGGCAGGAGAATTCGGTGACACGGTTCCCTACTGCCTCAATTAGGGAGCCCTTAGTATACCCCTTATATACCCATCAAAACCAAGGGCCCGTACTTCAGAACCCTTCAAACAAGGCAAGGGACCATATTACGGGACCCTAAACCCTCAACCCTAAAACCCTAAAACCCTCAACCCTAAACCCTAAACCCTAAACCCTAAACCCTAAACACTAAACCCTAAACCCTAAACCCTAAACCCTAAACCCTAAACCCTAAACCCTAAACCCTAAACCCTAAACCCTAAACCCTAAACCCTAAACCCTAAACCTAACCCTAAACCCTAAACCCTAAACCCTAAACCCTAAACCCTAAACCCTAAACCCTAAACCCTAAACCCTAAACCCTAAACCCTAAACCCTAAACCGTAGCGGTTTCATCCCAAGGCTTGGGCACGCGGGCAGCGAACTATGCAGCAGCCTGGCCGCAAAAGCACCGCCCCCTAAGGTTTAGGGTTTAGGGTTTAGGGTTTAGGGTTTAGGGTTTAGGGTTTAGGGTTTAGGGTTTTAGGGTTTTAGGGTTTTAGGGTTTTAGGGTTTAGGGATTAGGGTTTAGAGTTTAGGCTTTAGGGTTTAGGGTTTAGGGGTGGTACCTGAGGCTGGGCCGCTCTTCCCTTTATCTCGTCTCCAATAGGGCCCTTGTACTCTTTTTGGGTCCGAGAAAATCGCTGCAGCCTTTCGGGTGCTGGGCTTCTTTCTCCTGCCTCTTGACTTGCCTCACCTCCACATCCCTTGGCCCTCGATTTCTTAAAGGGAGTGGGGTTGAGGGAAGGATGGTGAGATATTTGGGGAGGTCTTGAGATGTCTAAACCCTAAGCCCTAAACCCTAAACCCTAGACCCTAAACCCTAAACCCTAAACCCTAAACCCTAGAACCAGGATAAATCCCTGCCCAGGTCTGGTCTGCTGCCAACTCCTCCACGCGCGCGGCGATGGGACGGAGCCAGCATACAGAGGCCTCCTTAGTGGGTTTAGGGTTTAAGGGTTTAAGGGTTAGGGGTTTAGCGTTTAGGGGTTTAAGGGTTAGGGGTTTAGGGTTTAGGTTGTAGGGTTTGGGGTTTTTGGGGTTTTTGGGGTTTTGGGGTTTTGGGGTTTTGGGGTTTTGGGGTTTTGGGGTTTTGGGGTTTTGGGGTTTTCGGGTTTTCGGGTTTTCGGGTTTTCGGGTTTTCGGGTTTTCGGGTTTTCGGGTTTTCGGGTTTTCGGGTTTTCGGGTTTTCGGGTTTTCGGGTTTTCGGGTTTTCGGGTTTTCGGGTTTTCGGGTTTTCGGGTTTTCGGGTTTTCGGGTTTTGGGGTTTAGGGGTTTAGGGGTTTAGGGACACTTCTGCCTTCGAAGAGCTGCAGGGTTGTATTTTGGGTTTAGGTTTGGGGATTCGGGTCTAGGAGAAGTGGTTCGGGCCTAAAAACCAGGTGCGGGGTGGGTCGTGACGGCAGGAGCTCATGTTGAGGGGTTAGGGTTTCGGGTTTAGGGCAGAACACCCTGAAACCTCTTCATCACCCCTTCAAGCTCGAATGCAAAACGCCCTGAGCCAGCACATGGATGGCGTGGTCGATAAGGGGGCCCCTACCCTCAAACCCTACGCAAGAACCCTGCCCCCTAAACCCTAAACCCTAAACCCTAAACCCCCCAACTAGAACGCTCAAGCCCTCGCAACACAGGTGCTGCATGCGGCAGAGGTGGCCAAGAAATTGTCCCCCCGCCAGTGCAAGAAGAAGGCGCCCAAGGGGGTCTTTGCTGTCGTGGGCTTCGGGCCCAATTAGGGGCTTCGGGAGTTTTGGGGGTGTCTCTTACGGTTTCTGCCATAGGTAGTAGGTAGGGTCCCCTATGGAGGGCACACCTTGAGAAGAGGGCACACTTTACAATCGAGTCCTTTATCAACAGGACCCACAGAAGTGACCCCCCACTGACAGCACTCCCCTTCCCCCTCTCCATGTGCTGATGGAAGCCGTGCCGTCATCAAGGCGTGGCTCTTTCACCCCAAAGTAACCCCAAGCGCCCACCCCTTAACCGCCTGACACCTATACGCGGGAGTTTCTCTTTTCTGCTGGAGATGGCGTGCCCTTGGAAGGCCCCATAAACAAAAATTGGGGATGAAACCTCCAAATCCTAAACCCCCAACCCTGGACCCTGAACCCTAAACCCTCAACCCTACCCTAAAGCCTTCGAGCCGAAGGCCTTCAAGCGGCCTCCGCTGCTGACCCCGATGAAAAGCGACCCCATGGGCTGCCCAGAGGTTCGCTGCAGGAGAGAAATGGGGGTTTACGATCTCGTCCCTTAGTTCGGTCCTTTAGGGTTTAGGGTTTAGGGGTTAGGGGTTTAGGGTGTTTTAGGGTTTAGGGGTTAGGGTTTAGGCGGTTTAGGGTTTCGGGGTTAGGGGTTTAGGGTTTAGGGTAAAGGGATCCTACTATTTGGGGCCCCCCCCCGTAAGGTCAGAGCCAGTTCTTCGCGCTTTATGACCCCCAGCTACTGTCATAGGCTACCTAGGAGGCTCTAAGTGGGCTACCTAGGAGGCTCTAAGTGGGTTTCAGGGAGATTTTCAAAATTGGAGACCTTGGGGGACTATGGTGTCTAGGCCCAGGGGGGGCTTTGCTGTAGGGGCAATAGGGCCTTGCGATTTAGGGTGATCCTTAAAGCCCACACACTAAAGCCCTCAAAAGCACAGAGTCTTACAATTTAGGGTTTAGGGTTTAGGGTTTAGGGTTTAGGGTTTAGGGTTTAGGGTTTAGGGTTTAGCACCCGCCGGTCGAGTTCAGGGTTGCAAGAACCAAGCCCTAAACCCTCAACTCCTAAACCAGAGGTTTAGGGTTTTGGGGTTTAGGGTTTAGGGTTTAGGGTTTAGGGTTTAGGGTTTAGGGTTTTAGGGTTTAGGGTTTAGGGTTTAGGGTTTAGGGTAGAATTCCCATACCATCCGGAAGCATGCAAAAGTACACAAGAGGGCTTAGGCTGGCGGCAGGTGGCCCCCGGCGACTTTGCCACAAGGTGCCTGCGCAGCCACGAGGACGCGCGTCCATGTGCCGGGGGCTTAAGGTCTAGGGTTTATAGTATAGGGTTTCGGGTTCAGGATTTAGGGTTTTAGGGTTTTGGGTTCATACAAAGTTCAAGGAAATTGCGCATCTTATGCTCACTAAGGTTCTGTTGTTCGTATGCGGGTATCACTGAAGGGCCTGCGCGTCCTCTTCCGGCCAGGGGCTGGGGGCCAAAGTTCCATAAACCAGGAGGAGGGGTGAGAACGCGACTTTCGGCCGCCAAAATTCGCGGTTCTGCCAAACAAGAGGTTCTAAGGGTAGTATACGGATAGGGCGCATGATTTTGGACCAAACAGCAGAGTGAGACCCATTAGCCCCCTAAAGGCCGGAACGAAACATTGATGGCGGCTCGTGTTCCATGCCACCCCAAGTCCTAAACCCTAAACCCCGCGCCCTAAACCCCAAGCCCTAATTAAACCCTAAGCCCTAAACCCTCAACCCTAAAGGTCTTGCGCGGGGCTGCAGCGGACCTGCTCCGCCGTGACTTCCCCCTTGAGAGGCGCCTTTCAATCACGCGGTTTCGGGTTTAGGTATTAGGGTGTAAGGTTCAAGGTTTAAGGTTTGGGGGGCTTCCGCCGCTTTCGTTGGCAATATTCGGCTCTGTGCTCCGTGGACTGCTAGCTTTGGGCATTGTTACCCCTGACCTTCATTCGCATTTCCTTGCTGCTGTTGTGCCACGTCATTCTTCTGCAAAACCCTAAACAGAAGGGCATTCGGTGCGATGAATGACTTCACTCGGTTACTCGGTATCCGGAGCCATACCATCACTTTTCTCATTTCAACCTGTGTCTCACCTTTAACTAAATCCTAAACCCTAAACCCTAAATCCTAAACCCCAAACCCTAAACCCTAAACCCCAAACCCTAAACCGGTTTCCTTGGGCGCATCACCGATGTCATCATGAGGTGAGCTCCCAAACTCCAGGATCTGGTTGTTGTTTTGGTCCAGAGTTTGGTGGCTCTTTCCTTTTTATGACTCGTTCATCCTGTTCATGCTTTCTCCAGATGGTGAAAGACGATCTGTGTTTAGAAAGTATGAATATTCTTTTATGAGCTAAGGACACCCAGCCGTTGGAAGACAAAGATCCTCAAATGACAATGTTTTGAATCAAGAGAAACCAAAAGGATGATCCCATGAAATACTACAGTACTCAGAGTTCTAGGATAAACTCAGTAGCCTTGCAAGGGCTGATGTATGATTGACTTTGAAGCAGGAAAACGTCGAGCTTGGACACGATTGAATATCATGCCTGACTTCTGTGTTGGCCGGGGGGGGGGGGGGGAGGAGTGCCTGTCCTAAGGCGTCTCGCTTAAGAACTCCCTACTAGCTGAAACTGTCCAGAGCTGAACACTCGACCCCAAACCCGAACTACCCCAAGCCCCCGATGCTCCAAATCCCCAAGTACCCTGAAAAGTGCCCTGAACACACAAAACATCCGGGACCATGACCGTAAACCCTCACTACACCAAACTATATAGAACGTCATCGAACGGTTGCACCCCAAGCCCTAATGCCCAAATTTTGTGGGCACCTGCTAGCGGCCCAACCCTAAGCCCTAAAGCAACAAAAGCCCTTACCCAGGCCTCTGGCGCGCTGGTTGGAGGCGGGGGGGAACCAGACCGTCAAGGTCTCCTTCCCCTACGAGGCCTGATGGCTAGGGGGAGTGGGGGGGCGGGGGGGTGGGGGGGGCTTCATATCGGGTTTGAGGGAGTTTAGGGTTTGGGGTTTTTGGGGGTTATTATCGTATAAATATGAGGGAATACGATAAGTAGCTATTCCGACCCTGTGTTGGGGTTTGGGATTTAGATGTAGGGTTTAGGGTTTAGGGTTTAGGAATACATGCCGGAGAGGCCGCACCCTGCCAAAAACCAGAGAACAGCACATTGGCTGGGCTGCAGCGTCACTTTGTGGATTCAATGAACCAGTGCGCGAACTCAAGCGACCCACAACTGCATGGATGGACGCTTCACCTCTTTGTTTCCAAAGGTGATGGGCAACACAAAAAGGAGTGGCTTCAAGCGCCGCGGCATTATAGCAACCTGGGAGGAAAGGACAGTGAAGCTGCGCGCTGTTCCCCGCGGTCTTTGTAACTCTGGGAGCAAGCCATGGGCCGACATTTTCGGAGGCATTTAACAACCAAACTGATCTTTGATCAGGCAGCTGCAACTTGCGTTTGGGCTTAACTAGTTTGTGTCTTGTTTTGAAAAAATAGACACCGGATCATTCTTTTCAGATGTATATAGCTCAGGCGTCGGCGAGGGCATTGGGTGTCCTGACTATATACGCGTGGGCAAATTTAACTTGCAACGAAACAGATTTCAACTAAATACGTGCGCTTTTACCGGTGTGTTTGGCCGACCCGCAGCATAGCGGTGCTATAAGCAAATGGAAAGGGTCTGGGGCAGGGCTATGATGCTTCTGTAAGCAAGTGGAATAACCCCGTTGTCAAGAGTGCTAGGTAGGCTCTGGGGAGAATTTTTATACTTTTGCTTATTTTTCAGGATCATATGTAAGGATGTTTTTGGTAGTTTTTTGGAGATTTTATACGTTTCCTTATTTTTCAGGTTCAGATGTAAGGATATTTTTGTCAGAGGGTCCTAGTCAGCAGTCTAAACCCTAAACCCTAGACCCTAAACCCTAAACCCTCAGCTACAGAGGCCCTTCGCCTCTTGTGCCGGTGGATCCACTCATCGAGAGTGCCCACCTGTTCACGCAGACTCCTTGCCAGGTTCCCAACCTGGGGGTTTAGGGTTTAGGGTTTAGGGCTTAGGGTTTAGGGTTTAGGGTTTAGGGTTTAGGGTTTAGGGTTTAGGGTTTAGGGTTTAGGGTTTAGGGTTTAGGTGGGCCAGGAGGCGTGTCGCCAAACCCGAGGCAGAGCTACAGGCAGCGCAGGCCCACCTCGAGGTGAACGCAGCGAACTGGCTGAGGGCGTCTGTGGCGGCGACCAAGGCGGAGATGTCCCAAGTGAAGATGTCACAGGTTTAGGGTTTAGGGTTTTAGGGTTTTAGGGTTTACGGTTTTAGGGTTTTAGGGTTTTAGGGTTTTAGGGCTTTAGGGCTTTAGGGCTTTAGGGTTTTAGGGTTTAGGGTCAGCAGCTTGGGTCCATGTTTTCGAAGCTTGCATCACCAGAAAGTCTCCAGTGGGAGGGGGGGCCTTTGCTGGCGTCTTGCGCCTTAAGCGTTGTTGGAGCTATGTGGGGTTTCAAGAGGTTGCGTTACAGGTGCCCTAAACCCTGAACGCTAAACCCTAAACGCTACACCCTAAACCTTAAGCCCTTAGCCCTAAACCCTAAACCCCAAACCCTAAACCCTAAACACTAAACCGGAACCCACTTTCCCTTTGGATCAGGGCGTGGCGGGCGTGGCCTCGCTGAATCGGATCGAGGCACGGGCCCCAGGGTGTTTAGGATTTAAGGTTTAGGGTTCAGGGTTTAGAGTTTAGGGTTTAGGGTGTAAGTTTAGGGTTTGTGTCTAGGAATAAGGGCTTAGGATTTAGGGTCTGTGTTGAGGGTTTAGGGTTGAGGGTTGAGGGTTGAGAGTTTAGGGTTCAGGGTTTAGGGTTTAGGGTTTGGTGTGCAAGCCGCAGGGGCATGTCGAGGTCGGGTGGCTTCGCGGTTTAGGAGATTCGGGTGAAAGGGCTTCGGGTTGAAGATGTATTGAGGTAAAGAGGCTATAGAGTGTAGGCCTTTTAAAGGGCCTCAGGGCTCGAAAGTTCGAAGAAACCCAGAAGCCTTGTGAGCTGCCCATGATACCTTCAGTATCAAGTGAACTTATAGCGCCCCACGAGCCCTCTAGGCAAAGATACATGATCTCTACCTCCTCTCTAAACCCCATAAGCCTTACAAACGCTGTAAACCAGAAGCCCTACAAGCCCTGCAAGTCCAACCCGAAACCCTAAACCCGAAACCCTAAACCCGAAACCCTAAAGCCCAAACCCTAAACCCTAAACCCTAAAGCCCAAACCCTAAACCCTAAACCCTAAACCCTAAACCCTAAACCCTAAACCCTAAACCCTAAACCCTAAACCCTAAACCCTAAACCCTAAACCCTAAAACCTAAACCCTAAACCCTAAACCCTAAACCCTAAACACAAAACCCTAAACCCTAAACCCTAAACCCTAAACCCTAAACCCTAAACCCTAAACCCTAAACCCTAAACCCTAAACCCTAAACCCTAAACCCTAAACCCTAAACCCTAAACCCTAAACCCTAAACCGTACCTAAACCCCAAACCCTAAACCCTACAAGCCTTTCTTCCAGCCATGGCAGGCCACCAGCCGTGCCTCGCAGCGAGAGGCCTCGTTCGATTTGGGGTTGCCCAGAGCCCTGGTTTAGGGTTTAGGGTTTAGGGTTTAGGGTTTAGGGTTTAGGGTTTAGGGTTTAGGGTTTAGGGTTTAGGGTTTAGGGTTCAGGCTTGCTGAGTCCGCCGACAACCCGTTCAGGGGTCAGAGGTTTTGCGCACGCGCCCTTGTCGCAAGAATGCCAGGGGGCCAACGCAAGTAGCGAGGGCGCCCCTCCCTGGACGCTGTTGCGGCCAGGCCCTCCCTTTCTTGGTGGGAGATGGGTTTACAGGGACTACGGGGTTCAGCGGGTTTATGCAGGGGGGATTATTGGGGCTTATGGGGCCTAAACCCTAAAGCCTAAAGCCTGAGCCCTAAACCCTAAACCCTAAACCCTAAACCCTAAACCCTAAACCCTAAACCCTAAACCCTAAACCCTAAACCGCCCTACCCTTGAAGCCCCAAAGCCAGGCAACTGGCACATGCGCCTCGCGGATGCGGTGGCCTTTGCCGAGCGGCATCCATCGCAGGCGGCGGTGGCCCTGCCCGTGGGGTTTAGGGTTTAGGGTTTAGGGTTTAGGGTTTAGGGTTTAGGGCGTAGGGCTTAGGGTTTAGGGATGTATGGTTTAGGGTTGTATGGTTGGGGGTCTAGGCGTAGGCGTGTGCCTGTGGCAACCCCTCACCACCGTCCAAACAAGCTAACCTAGAAGCCGAAACCCTAAACCCTAAACCCTAAACCCTAAACCCTAAACCCTCGTAACCCGAGTATAAAGCCCGAAGCTGCGAACACTGCACCAAGTATGTCCATGTCTTCCGTGTACTTCCCCGATAAACGGGACAGACTAGGGTCCGGGTGATAGGGTTCTCAAGGCTCGCAGGTTTCTTTTTGTAGGGTTTATAGGGTTTTTGGGTTTAGGGCTTTTAGGGCTCAGAGGGCGTTGACAGGGTTTCCAGGGTTTCGGGTCTAGACGGGGTCGTTTGAGAGCGTGCAGGCAGTGCAGTGCCATGGAGCTCAGGGTCCAGCGCCTCCCTCCCCCTATGAATCCCAACCGAAACCCTAAGCCCTCAGCACAAACCCTAAACCCTAAACCCTAGACCCTAAACCCTAGACCCTAAACCCTAAACCACAAAAGTCGAGGCGATCTACATGAACCAGGTGATGCTGCAAGACCTTGGGGCGAAGGCCCCAGGGGTCTTCGCCACCGGATCTCCTCGTGTGGAAGTCGGAAACTTTGTCTTGGTAAACCCCTACAATCTCCCCCTTGGGAGTTTTTTTTTATATATAAAACCCAAGAGGATATTAAAAATAGTATTTTTAAGGTTCTAAGGGGAGTATAGCCTAGGCCCTAGGCATCAAGCCCAGCTTTTCCTTTATGAAAGATGGGGGTGGGGCTGGGGATTCAGGCTTCGACATCTCCAGGATTCAAGCTTCAGGGTTTGGGGGCTAGGACCCACCCTAAAATCTTTTTCTGAAGCCCTGCCTCCCTTCCGAAGCGCTCCCCTGTCTACCCCCCCCGGCGCCTTCCTACCTCCGCCACAAAGAGCGTTCTGAGTTTTAGGCATTATAGGGGTCAGGGTTTAGGGTTGCGTTGGGCCGGCCCGGCTGCCGAGGCGGCGTGCGCAAGTGTTTTCAATTACCTCCGAAGCTCCGGGGGGTTCCTCGTGCCGCGTCAACTCGTCGCTCGCTTAACTTCACAGGCCAGGTCATCCCGAAACCGTTTGCTTGCATTCCGGAAGAGCTTAGGAACTGAGGGGGGTCCAGGATTCAGAAGTCCCCAGGAAGCGTGCGGAGGTCTCGGGGAGATGTGGTCTATGTCAAAGGGCCCACAGGCTGGAAGCCCTGGTGTCCTCTTTTCAAGCGAGCAGTTCGGGCAGGTCCCATAGCAGACGGGGGGGGGGGGGGGGGGGGGGAGGTGGCCAACTAATTTCTGGTTGGGAAGTCCTAGGTAAGATAAGGGGGAGCCTTGAAAGGGAACCTTAACCCTCTTCTGGCTCTCTTAAGCAGGGACCTTATTCAGAGGGTCTATATCCCCAAGGGCCCCCCTAATCCTATCCCCTAGGAAGGTTGGGAAGCAGACCGGATCCGGGTCTGCTTGCTCTGGTGCGCCTCTCGGTTTAGGGTTTAGGGTTTAGGGTTTAGGGTTTAGGGTTTAGGGTTTAGGGTTTAGGGTTTAGGGTTTAGGGTTTAGGGTCACCCGAAACCGTACGAAGCCCTAACCTCTGCCTAAACCCCAAGCGGAGAAAGCCAGGTTCCCGTGTGGGGCTTGCAAATGTTCGTGGGGAGGCGCTGCGGAACCTTCGCTTGCCTTCCTGGGCAAAGTCGCTGAAGCTGGTGTGTCCTGGATGGTGTAAGGGTTGAGGGTTTAGGGTTTAGGGTTTAGGGATTTAGGGGTTTAGGGGTTCAGGGTTAGGGTTTAGGGTTTAGGGTTTAGGGTTTAGGGTTTAGGGTTTAGGGCTTAATGTCGTATCCTGATTAGTCTGGACCCCTCCAATAATGAAAAGTTTTCCAAAAATTATTCAGGAGACAAAAATTCGATTGCCCCCCCACAATAAAGTAAAGTTTTTCGGGCATGGGTTTCGGAAGAGAGAAAAAAAGAGAACAAGATGATGAAAGAAAAGAGCAAAAGAAGAGCAGCTTCAAGTCGGAGTTCTGAGCTGTCATCCCCAACCTAAGCTGAGTAGCTGAGCTGTGAATCTTTACCTAAGAGGAGAAGGAGAGGAAGAGGAGAGGGAAGAGGAGCGAAGAGGAAATGAAGAGGAGCCGGTGGGGGCCCGGGGCCGAAAATTAGTTTGGGGGGGTCCCTTTTTTTGGTGACACTATTGCGGGGGTGGATTTAGTTTGTGGGGGGGGGGGGGGGGCCCACACTAATCAGGATACCACATTAGGGTTTAGGGTTTAGGGTATGGGGTTTAGGGTTTTTGGTTTTTGGTTTAGGGTTTAGGGTTTAGGGTTTAGGGTTTAGGGGTCCCGTGTAGGGTTTAGGGTCCCGTTGAGAGTTTGCAGGGTTTGTAGGTTTTAAACTGGTCAGCACGTTCACAGTTGTAATGTTAATGAAGCGGCAACAGACACCGTTTAAGTATACTAGGCTCACAGGGGTTTGGATACTAGATAATCATGTAGACGTGCGTGTGCCCACAGAAATAGTGTCATGCACACGCATCCGCTACAACACCACAGAATGCACCTGCTCCCAGAATCATATTAATAATCATGAATAAGAAGACTAGTCATCATAATACTATTTGGGCCTTTTTTGGGAATCATTTTTTCTTTTTGTTCATATAAAACCCAAGAGGATATTAATACGGTTGTTTTTATTCAGGTTCTAAGGGGTGTATAGTAGTGGGGGCACATGGTCCTTTGTGTGTGTGTGGTCCAACAGCACAAAGGTGACAGGCCCAGGTCTTTGAAGCTCCAACACCTTGTCCGCTCAGACAACCTTGTATTCTCGCTTTCCCACCTTAGGGTTTAGGGTTTCAGGGTTAAGGGTTTCGGGTTTAGGGTTTAAGGGTTTAAGGGTTTAGGGTTTTAGGAGCCTTTTCCCCTTGAGAATCAGCATGTCCATCACCGAACTCGACACGACGAAGCTCCTCCGTCACACGCAATGCCCTCAACCCCCAATACAGGAGCCTAAGATGTTGACAAGATCAATAGTGCAAACTAGCCTTATCGTACCCATCCTCATTAAGAACCCCCCCCCCCCCCCCCCCGCTCTCCCCCAAATAGGGATTCTGGCCATGCTGCGCCTCGTACCCTTTCTCCGCGGATTGTCATCGCCATGCGACTATCCCGTATGAATCTAAGGAACGCTTCTGCCCCAAAGTGGTGTGCCCGTTTCTCTCCTACGATGAACCCAAAAGGGTTTAAGGTCTCCTGGGAATTATAGCAGTTTAGGGTATATGGCCCCCCAATTTTAAGGGTCATTTGGGTCCCCAGGGCAGGAAGCCTTGGCCTCCATAAGTGACTGAGGCAGCCTTCTCTGTGGCTCACTGCAGGTCGCGTGATTTGGGGGGTCCTGGCTTCCCCCCAGTGTCTCTACGGTTCTAGGGTTCTTAAGGGAGGGGGGGGGGTAAGGGGGGGGGGTATGTAAGACAGGTTTCTCTTGCCCCTCTACTCCCTCAGGCTCCCTCAGCTTCCCTAAGGTTCCCTAGGTACCTACCCCGCATGAAGTCCCTTAAGAACCCTTTTGAATCAAGACGCCAACTCCTGGAGTCGCTAAACTCCACTAAAACCTTGGGCACTCAAGCCCGTATGGCCCCTTAAGCCCTCAAGCAACGGCGAAAGCTCGTACAAGCCCGAAACCTTGGGGACCGAATGAACCCTAAAAATGAGGGGTCATATACCCTAGACTACTCTAATTCCTATTTAAGGTGTAAGAACCCTACATCCCAAACCCTACTAAGCCCCAAACCCTGAACCCTCTTAGGGTTCATGTCGTCCCCAAGGAAGACCCCCAGGCCTGCTGTTCTACTCTTTAGGGCTGTAGCATGACATCGGGTTTAGGGTTTAGGGTTTAGCGTTTAGGGTTTAGGGTTTAGGGTTTAGGGTTTAGGGTTAGGGTTTAGGGTTTAGAGTTTAGGGTTTAGGGTTTAGGGTTAAGGGTACGGGTCGGAATAATTACTAATAGTATTCCCTCAGGGTCCTTTATCATCATACTAAAATAACCCCGAAAACCCTTATGGGCTCGGTTTAGGGGTTTAGGGTTTAGGGCTGAGGGCTTTGGATTCCGGGTTTAGGGTTCAGGAGTTCGGGCTTAGGGTTGAGGATTCTGGGTGGGTTTAAGAGTTTTTAAGGCTTTGTGGGGGATGGTGGGGAGTGATGGGAAGGTAGGGCTTCAGGCGTTGAGCTCTTCTTTGGGATTCAAGGAGTGTATCGCAGGGACATTACGAGCTTCCTCACATTCAAAGACGCTTGGCAAGCGGCCCTTGGCTTGCGCTACCTCCGCTTGAACAGGAAAGAAGCAGACCTACTCGTGGCCGTATATGCAGCAATAGAACAGGGGGCCTTGGTAAAGTCATGGAGGGTGCACGATGCTTACGGAGAAGAGCAAGCTGAACAAGGATTGGACAATGTTTTCGGACGTTGAGCTCTTCTTTGGGACTCAAGGCGAGTTCGCGTAGATACTTCACCCAACCCTCAACCTCGAACAAGACATGGGAGGTTCTAAGTTTATGGTCCCATGTGGGTTTCCTTTCATGATACGGAGCCTCAAATGTTATAGGGCAAGCTCGAAGGACCCATAGTTTAGAGAATTCCCCCACGTGGGATGTGAGGGCTTGGCAGGTAGAGGTGGTGGAGGGTTTTTGGGATTATGGGTCCCGAAACCCATATTCCCCTTGCACGGGACAGATAAGCCACTACATCAGGGTGGTCCCAAGAGCCTTTCCCTCAAAAGACTGCTAGGGTTAGTTTAGGGTTCACCCCTCATAGCGCCACATTACCTGCGACCTCAGAGCTATCACCCTAAACCCTAAACCCTAAACCCTAAACCCTAAACCCTAAACCCTAAACCCTAAACCCTAAACCCTAAACCCTAAACCCTAAACCCTAAACCCTAAACCCTAAACCCTAAACCCTAAACCCTAAACCCCCCCCCCCCCCCCCCCCCCCACCCGCTGGAGCCGCAGATGTGGCCTTGACGGGCTTCCACGTGGATGGCCCGGAGAACCTGCTGGTGCAGCTCGCTGGAAGCAAGGCTGGGCCGGAAAAAACCCTGAACCCTAAACCCTAAACCCTAAACCCTAAACCCTAAACCCTAAACTTAAACCCTAAACCCTAAACCCTACACCCTAAACCCTAAGCCCTAAACCCTAGCCCTAAACCCTAAATCCTACTCCAGTTATTACGGATCTGCAGTTGGGGATTCGGGCATAGTTACGCATGCCAGTTAGTTCTCTAACCTAGGTTTTCTCTTTAGGTTCTTGTAAGGGGGTTGTACATATATGGGGAGCCCCAGAAGGTGGGTTTAGGGTTTAGGATTTCGGGTTGAGGGTTCCCAGTCCTGCGGCACTTCTTTCATTGTCGTGCCTGGCCGGGCATTGTCACTCTTGCAGGCCCAGATAGCAAGACTCTTACGAAGAAAGGTTTAGGGTTCAGGGTTTAGGGTTTCGGGTAGTTTAGGGCTCAGGACAGGCATAGGGGCTGGGCAGAGTTTGGGTCAGTGCCTGCCTAAACCCCCGAAAAAACCCCTAAACACAACCGGGAATCCCTAAACCCTATACCCTAGTCCCTAAACCCTGAATCCTAAATCTTAAACCCTAGCCCTAAACCCTGAACCCTAAACCCTGAACCCTGAACCCTGAACCCGAAGCTCTGACGCCAGGAGCTTGCCTTGCTCCGGCCCAGCGAGAGATCCAAGCTGGCATACGAGGCCCCGGCCCCGTTTTGGCGGGTTTAGGGTTTAGGGTTTAGGACTTAGGACTTAGGACTTAGGACTTAGGACTTAGGACTTAGGGTTTAGGGTTTAGGGTTTAGGGTTTAGGGTTTAGGGTTTAGGGTTTAGGGTTTAGGGTTTAGGGTTTAGGGTTTAGGCCTTTTGGGGAAAGTCGCAGTTCTCAAAAGTGATGTAGCTTCATCAGCCCTAAGCCCTAAACCCTTAGCCCTAAACCCTATAGGCCCTAGGCCATTAAAAAAAAAAAAAACATAGACCATGTGGGTTGCAGTCCGCCGCCCCCCCCCCCCCCAGTTTATCTGAACCACACTGCTACACTGGGGCCTAGTATTTTCCTGGTTGGGGGTAGGTAGGGTGAGGGGTAACATAGGAATAGGATCCAATGTTCTCCCTTCTGTGCATCGTTTTGAGATGTTTTGAGAGTTCCCAGGCTGAGGCCATCAACCCTCAACCCTAAACCCTAAACCCTAAACCCTAAACCCCCTAGGCCCGTTCTACAGCATCTACCGCATGTGATAACTCGAAACATGCCCAGGCCCGGAACCCTACGCCCGTAATTTGGGAGAGAAGGTGTAAGTAACCCTTAAACCCTTACACCCTTACACCGTTACACCCTTAAACCTTTAAGCCCTTAAACCCTCAAACCCTTATTTCTACAGGAAGGCCGGAGCACTGAACCCAATCTGGTTACACGCACACCCGACCCGACATACGGAATTGAGGGGGCCTCCTTAAGGATACCCGAAAGACAATGACATCTCTCAGTTAGGGTTTAGGGTTTAGGTGTATAGGTATGGATACATGTGTATCTATAGGCATGTCTCTATAGATGTGCAGAGAAGTCGATATGAAAGAATATGTAGATGTGTAGGCATGCATGTAAGAGTATGCGTGCATGGGTTATATGTATTCATACATGTGCGTGTGTATATGCATTCTTGTGTCTGCTTCATCTGTCACCCCCTGAACCCTACAAGCCTAGGCTGAAGAGTCTTCTCGCTGACAAAAGTCTGATTGAAGATGGCCCCTCTTTCTTCATCCCACTGAACGCCGTCCAAGCCGGCAGGCCATCCTAATGTTTTCCTTTCCCTGAACCCTAAACCCTAAACCCTAATTTTTTTTAACCGACCTCTTGCGTGATAGCGTGATACTTCCTCAGGGGCCTGGGGCATGCGAAACCTGGTTCGGTCTGCGCCATGGGGGCGTAAGGCCGCTCTCTAGAGTTCAGGGCTTAGGGTTTAGGGTTTGATGTTTAGGGTGTAGGGTTTAGGGTTTAGGGAATACTTGCCACCTGAAGACCAGAATCAAGGCGGCTGGGCCCCCAGAAAGGGCGTCTAGAGTCCGGGGCGAACTTGTGCTCCGAACCCGCATGTTGAGAATTTCGTATGCTCACATACTGGTCCATGAGCATCAACGCGCATCTGCATAGACGCCTAAGTGTGAGTTGCGGTGCCGCTTGCCTGAGCCGATTCAGAGGGCAACCACAGTCGACAGTGTCCAGTGACAGCCACGCATACTGGGCTGACAATAGTTCCCCTTTTGTGTAGGTCTAACTTCCTTAGCACCATGAAAAATGGCGTGCCATGTGACCTATAAGATTCTCAAAAAGCACGCAAGCACAAGCTCCCAGTACCCCCAGGGCAAGACAGTGCCTTCAAGTAACCCGGGAAATCTCTCGATGCTTCTACGCCAGGCTCATCAGGTTGGGATCTGCATCTTTGTCCTGAAGACACGAGTTTTACGCAATCGCTCGAAGTTCACAGACTGCTAGCTGCTTTTGGGAAGGTTGACCGATGGACAAAAACAACAACAGGAAGGCTGCAAAAGTAGCGCGTGGAATCGCCTCGCGTTCGGTGAGGCCATTGGGGCACAGGCCACGAACGGTCGTTCCTGGTCTGAGCTAGGTAGCAGGCTGTGCGTCATGTATGTTGACACTTGACATGAGGGTTTTCAACACGCAGCGGCCCATGGACTTTGCTCGCGGGACTTAGTACACATCTTGAGTTCGACAAAACCTAAGGACCCAGAGAAATTTGATCTTCACCGGGTCCTCAAATGCCCCCTTGTTTAACTTGCCCTACAGAAGTTAGCGCACCTGAATTTCCTGCCATCCCTGTCCTGATCCATGCGAGGAAATGATCGATGCAGAGCCAAAGACTACGCTCTCATCGGATGGTCTCGCCAGCATAGGTGAAGCCGGGGGTCGGGGATGTCATGGATTTTTCGGAGATTTCTGAGAGAGGTTTCTGTTGATTTGTGTAGAGTTGGCATTAACAAGGCACATTGTTGCCATTGGCAGCCATATCCGCACGCCTTGTTGTGGTTGCTGGGCCGTTGAAACAGGAAAGTTCAGATGATCGGAAGGCATTCGCAGACCTCAGCCTTCTGAAGTTCCGAGAGCCCCAAACAAAACCACATGCCAAAATCTGGTACATGCGTGACTTACGCTAATGCTATGGGTCTTTAGGCACCTAGACCCTAAACCGTAAACCCTGAGCTATGCGGAATAATCACATCAACCCTCATCCCAAATGTAAAACATGGCCCCAGCTTCCGCCAGCCGAAGCTGCTCCTGGGTTTAGGGTTTAGGGTTTAGGGTCTAGGGTTTAGGGTCTCGAAGTAGGGTTTAGGGTTTAGGGTTTCGGGTTTAGGGTTTAGGGTTGAGGATTTGGTTTAGGGTCTTTTCAGGCAGCTACGACTTCCAGCGCCGGAGTTCAGGCACGGATCAGGGTTTTGGCGGGTAGGGAAACTCTAGAGTTTGAGGGGGTCGGATTTTAAGGGCAGAGCGTGTGTGTGGCATGGCATTTTGGAGAGGGGGGAGAGGGTTTGGGGAGGGCTTCAGGTTTATGGGCCCCTAAACCCAAAACCCTAAACCCTAAACCCTAAACCCGCTCAGGGCGGGCGTGGCTCCTTGAGGCTGTCAGGTCTGGGCGTCAGTTTGGGATCTGATCTAACATTTCGGTCTTTTCATTTCCTGGTTCTTAGTAGGCTAAACCCTAAACCCTAAACCCTAAACCCTAAACCCTAAACCCTAAACCCTAAACCCTAAACCCTAAACCCTAAACCCTAAACCCTAAACCCTAAACCCTAAACCCTAAACCCTAAACCCTAAACCCTAAACCCTACCCCTGTAACCCAAAATCCATTGGCACTCCCACCCAGCGGCATGCCCACCCATTGTTCTCCAACATGACACGGCACAGGCCTTCCGGACTCCCCGCCCCCCAGTTTAGGGGGTTAAGGGTTTAGGGTTGAAGGTGTCGGGTTTTAGGGTTGTAGGTTTAGGGTTTAGGGACCCCCTCCCCCCAAGCACCTGGCTGAGGTTTACAGGGTCGAGGGCACATGCCTAACCGCCACACCCTCCACCGAAAGCCTCAAACTCCAAACCTTAAGCTGATTCTTATAAACCCTAAACCCTAAACCCTAAACACTCTAAGCCCGGAACCCCACAGAAGCTGGAAAGAAGGCCATTCCGCCATCGACGTGGGTGCCGAGCCGGAGGAGAAGCATAGTCTTAGTAGCTGAGGGCCTACCGGGCTTCCTTGCCTTCTAACGGGTTTGTACAGCTGAATATAGGGGGCCTGAATAATTAGAACAGGTTTTTTTTTTTTTGTTTGTGTTTTTTTTTTTTTTGGGGGGGGGGGGGGGGGGGGGGGGGGGGTGTTTATAGTATATTCATAAAGGGGCCATGAGGGAATACAATTCGTAATGATTCCGACCCCCCAAGATCATGCGGCCGAAAAAAGGAGAGCTGCCTCGGAGCCCTTCAGCTTTTTGAGGGGTGAGGGTTTAGGGTTTAGGGTTTAGGGTTTAGGGATATTGGGATATTGGGGGGAACTGGCGGCTTTGGGAGATCCCGCCTTTCGGTTTTTTTTTTTTTTTTTTTGGGGGGGGGGGGGGGGCTCGGTCTCTTGAGACCTCAAGCCCGGGTAGCCCAATGGTACCCTTTTCCCTTGTTGTTGGGCTCAAGGTTCCCTTCTAAAGTAACCAACCCCCACCCCCCCACCCCCCCCCCAAAAAAAAAGGGTGCCCCTACTAGAATATGGGTACTTGGGCTACTGAGAAGCCTAAACCCTAAGCCTTAAAACTCTGTAGGCCCCAAAACCTTGCAACCCCAACCCAAAGCCTTTGGATTTGGGTTTAGGGTTTAGGGTTTTGGGTTCGGGGCTAGGCCCCAAAACCTTGCAACCCCAACACCCCAAAGCCCTTGCCACCCAAGATGGAAGGCTTCCAGAAATGGGGCGGGGGGGGGGGGGGGGGGGAGGCGAAAACGCCCTGCGCTCAAACCTTCATCTCAAGGTTTCTGGATTTGGGGTTTAGGGTTTAGGGTTTAGGGTTCGGGGCTAGGGTAGGCTACAAAAGTTGGGGTTGGGGGTTGCTTGAAGGCTCAGGGAGTAGGCAAAAAAGTGCCACGGGGTACTGGGAATCGGGAGACTCCACATGGGTAGTTCTCTAAGTTCGGGGTCCTTTTTGGGGGGTCCGAAATAGAATATACAAGATGCAGCGCCCTTGTAGGAAGGCCCCAAAAAGGGACCCTAATCAAGAGAACCACCCACATGCAGGATGTGCCGCGTGAGCTTCTCGAGAGCTACAGTCAGGCTCCTTTTTGCAATGTGGGTTCTGTGGACCATTGTGGACCGGGCTCTCTTCGGGTATTTTTTGGCTTCAGGGTAACACCCCTCCCCCCCCCCACCCACACACACACACACGAAAACAAGATGTACCAGGCGAGGATGAAGAACGTAGAAGCATAACGGCAACAGATGACGACATCACGATTTCCAGAAGGGACCTCATATGTACAAATCACGGGCTGTTGTAGCCGATACTGGGTTTAAGGTTTTTAGATCTGCACCCTAAACCCTAGACCCTAAACCCCAAACCCTATATAAAAAAAAAAAACCTGCGGGATTTGAGGGTTTTTAAGGTTTAGGGTTCTGTGTTTATACTTACTGACCACACGTGGACAGGCCGAAGGCACTCTTTGCAAGATTGAGCCCGGCGACGTCCTGCACCCTGGCAGGAAGTAAAACTCGGAAAGCCCCGGAGGCTTAGCATCAAAGGTCAGGGTGTACACAGGGCTTAGGATTAGGGTTCAGGGTTTTGGGTTGGGGTACTTGGATTTAGGGGGCATTTCGGGTATTTAGGGCATCGTAGGGTGTAGGGTTTCGGGTTTAGAGGATCCCTAGAAATATTTTCCCCTAAAAGCCGAGAAACCCTGAACTAAAACCTCTTGGCGTAGAAAACCTCAAGGAGCAGCAAAACCTCACTGACCAAAGGGTCGGACAAGAATTCAGGGCTCTGGATACGTAGTTTAGGGTTTAGGGTTTTTTAGGGCTTAGGGATTCCACGGCTTAAGGTTTAGGGTCTCTTCAAGGCTTCAGAACGTCTAGGGGTTTGGGGATATCTGGCGGGTGTCCGGGAGCTCAGTTCTCTTGTTATGGTCAGCCATGGGGTCATGGTTCGCATACGGGCCCCTAAACCCTAAACCCTAAACCCTAAACCCTAAACCCTGAACCGAGAAGGGGCACTATTCTTGCGAAAGAGCTTGGCCATGCCGTCCCTCAAGTGAAGCCAGGGTTCAAGCTTTGGGCGTTGTCGGAGGTCGGGGTTTAGGGGGGGGTCGGGGGTAGCACCAGCCCAACAACTGGGGGTGGGTGGGGGGGGTAGGGGTAGGGGGGGGGGGGGGGGTAAGGGGGTTGCGGAAAGAAACATTGGTGGAAGCTAAGCCCTCAATCGAGGGCATGGTAGGGGGGGGTTAGGGGGGGGGGGGGGTAGGGGGGGGTAGGTAGGGGGGGTAGGGGGGGGTAGGGGTTGGGCGGATGTTCCGCCTGGCCCTCCATGGAAAAGCTGCCCGGGAACCCCCGGCGTTTTGGGGGGGGTAAGGAGGGAAAGAGGGTCGGCGGACCCTAAACCCTAAACCCTAAACCCTAAACCCCAAACCCTAAACCCTAAACCCCAAACCCTAAACCCGAAAAAGGTTTAAATGCTTGTTGGGGCTTCGGAGGGCCTCCGAGCAGGGGCCAGGGCCGCAACCGAAGACCACACGACCAACCGCGCAACCCTAAACCCTAAACCCTAAACCCTAAACCCTAAACCCTAAACCCTAAACCCTAAACCCTGAACCGCAAGTTGCTAAGGACCAGCCTACAAGCCCTAAACACATGCCCTAAACCCTATAAACCCTTAATACCATAACCCTAAACCCCCAAGCCTCTCTGCTCATGCGTTGGTCACCCACGAGCCTGAACCCTCGTAGGTCCCAGTTTTTGTGTCAAGGGGCATTTGTGCTTTTGTAGCATCGGATGTAGGAGTTTGAATGTGTAGGCTTTAAAATTTAAAATTGGGTTTCCGACCAGGTACATTCCAGCACAGTGGCATCATGCAGTGCTGACAGTTCCAGATGAGAGCTGTATAGCTTTAAGTCTAAACCTCTGGTACCACCGAGTCGCGGACGTGGAAACTGTGACAAAATCAATGCCAGCTGCATCATCTGGGGAAGGACATCCAGACACGCTGAGGTTCAGGGCTTGGGGTTTAGGGTTTCGGGTTTCGGGTTTAGGGCCTTCTTTGTGTTTAGGGTTAGGGTACAGAGTCTTCATTCGAAAGAAGCCCCTGTGATCCGCATGCCCGAAGTCGAATCCCTTCATCAATTGAGAGCCCGATGGTGCCTGGCCAAGCCTCAGAAACTTGCAGTTGGCTTGTAGTTACTACCAATTGCTTAAGAACCCCCCCAAACAAAATGAACAGTATTCTTTCTTACAAGGCCTAAGGGCAATATAGGGATTCTTTTGTTTATTTAATTTTGGGGGTTCTAAATACTAATTAGCTCAGGAGGCAATGGAGGAAGTAGTATATCAATTCAATTCGGTCACTTCTGTCTTCACTCATTCCCTAGTACACAACAGTACGGAAACGAGACTGTTGGAGATCCCTTGCTGCGTCGGGGTGGCAGCTTCACAAACAGCTTCGCCCAGCTTCCGCACCCTACGTAGCCTAAACCTAAACCCTAAACCCTCAACCCTAAACCCTAAGCCCTCAACCCTAAACCCTAAACCTAAACCCTAAACCCTAAACCCTCACCCCGTACTCTTCCCAACCCCCCCCCCCCCCCCCCCCCCCCCCCCCCCCCCCCCCCCCCCCCCCCCCCCACTGCCCATGGCACAACCGTGCCGATGGAGTCGCTGGACCCACCGCCTGCGCCCGAGGCCGGGCTCGGCTCTCTTTTCTTTTAGGGTTTAGGGTTTAGGGTTTAGGGTTTAGGGTTTAGGGTTTAGGGTTTAGGGTTTAGGGTTTGGGGTTTGGGGTTTGGGGTTTGGGGTTTGGGGTTTGGGGTTTAGGGTGGAGGGTCCCTTACAATGCCTTTAAAACAAAAAGAGCACACTTTTTATACCTGGGTTACTCTTGGGGCTAGGGCTCTCCATGGCAAGCTAGGAAGGGTATAATCGTTTATAGCCCTAAACCCTAAACCCCAAACCCTAAACCCTAAATAGGATTCAGGGCTTAAAGCAAGAACCCAAGACTAGTCTTCCGTGTTTAGGATCTAGGGTCGTAAACCGCCCTGGCCCAATGCATCAAGCCCCTTGCAGCCCGAACCCTAACCCCAAAAAACCGAAAACCCGAAGCCCTGAAGCCCCGAACCCCAAAAGCCCCACGGCCCAAGCACAAGATACCTCGAACCGCGATCAGCCTCGACCGAAGTTGCACTCGGGGATGTACATTCTTCAGCCTCTTAGGGAGGCTGGTATGATGCGGCACCGCAACGAGGGCCCATCTTAGAGCTCGGGTTTAGGGTTTAGGGTTTAGGGTTCAATGCCCGAAACCCTAAGCCCCTAAACTCCGACGCCCTATCGCCTCAACCGGCGGGTCAGGAGGACACCCCTGCCGGATCCGAGCTGTCAGAGCCGCCAGCCGCCCCCGAGGCGCGGCTTGCGGAGACCCCAACAAATGCCGGATTGAACTCAGGACCTAGGGCCTCGACTGCTGTTTGGAAATCAAACAACCCAGTAGTAGAGTAGGTAACCTTTAACCTTTTTGGGGTAGTATAATAATCCCTGTACAATCCCAAAGGTTAACCTTGCTTAGATAAAGGACAGCATTGCCATGTATGATACTTTTTCCAAGGCTAGCTGGTTATAGCTTAACTGTTCGCAGGGTCCTTTGTGTGCAGACCGCCCAAACCCACGGGCGCTGACTGGCAGCAGGTACATCCCCCCAAAACCCAACCTGCCTCCTAATTCACTCCTGAGAATCAGCAAGTACACCGTGTAATGCCAAAGACTGTGCTAAACCCTAAGCCCTAAACTTCCTAAACCCTAAACTTCCTAAACCCTAAACTTCTTAAACCCTAAACTTCCTAAACCCTAAACTTCCTAAACCCTAAACACCACACCGCCGAATGCCTCCCGTCAGGAGCTGGAGCCCGCCTCAGAGCCGGCCACCGCCAGGTCACGGGCCATACGAGCGCTTCGGAACTCTAAACTTTAGGGTTTAGGATTTAGGGTTTCGGGTATAGGATTTATGGGGTTTAGGGTTTAGGGTTTAGGGTTTAGGGTTTAGGGTTTAGGGTTTAGGGTTTAGGGTTTAGGGTTTAGGGTTTAGGGTTTAGGGTTTAGGGTTTAGGGTTTAGGGTTTAGGGTTTAGGGTTTAGGGGTCGGGTGGAGCACCAGCATGTGCTTAACGGCAGGGCGACAGGCTCCGGTGCCCTTGGCACGATGTTCTCCCTGGGACACCCCTAAACATCGAAAAACTTTAAGCAGCCACTGAAGCCCTAAACACTGAGCCTTAGTGAAAAAGTGAGAATAAGCCCTACAAGCCTATAAGCCTTAAACTTAACCCTGAACCCGAAAAACAAACCAAAACCCTGAACACTAAAAACAACCCAAAACGCCGTAAGCCCTAAACCCTGAACCCTAAAAACTCCCTAAACCCCAACAGCCCTAAACCCTAAACCCTAAACCCTAAACCCTAAACCCTAAACCCTAAACCCTAAACCCTAAACCCTAAACCCTAAACCCTAAACCCTAAACCCTAAACCCTAAACCCTAAACCCTTCCCCCTCAAGAGCGTGCTCTGCCGGGCCAGACGCTCCTGGCCAGCCGAAGTGGCCCAGCGAGCCGCCCTGCGCCGCGCCCAGTTGCCGAAGCCCTCGCCGGGGTTTCAGGTTTAGGGTTTAGGGTTTAGGATTTAGGGCTTAGGGTTTAGGGCTTAGGGCTTAGGGTTTAGGGCTTAGGGTTTAGGGCTTAGGGTTTAGGGTTTAAGGTTTCCGGGGGTGACAGGGTTTAACTTTTTAGGGTTTAGGGTTTTTTGGGGGTCAGGAGGTTTAGGGATTTTCAGGGTTCAGGGGGTTTAGAGGGTTTAGGGGGGTTTGGAGGGTTTGGAGGGTTTAGGATCGCGGGTTCTGGGACGCCAGGTGCTGAAGTCCATAGAAGCCTTCGAAGCCCTGCAAGACCTGGAGCCCACGGAGACCTCTGAATCCTACATGGGCAGGTCAAAATGAACGTCCCTTTTTGGACACCCTACATATTAGGTGCCGAAGTATATGAGGGACCCCAAAAGGGACTATGGACCCCAAAATCCTTGCTAGCCCATTGGTGCTCTTTCCCCTTTCGTGTTGGTTCAAGGTTCCCATTTTCAAGTAACCATCCCCGAAAAGGGAGCCCTCATGATATTATGGCAACTTGGCTAACAAGTAGAATGTAGGTTCCCTTGTAAAGTACCCAACACCCTAAACCCTCAACCCTAAACCCTAAACCCATAAGTGGTTACTGGGCTAGCAAGGATCCCTCTCCTGGGTTTTGGAGTACTATACTTTAATACTTTTTGTTGGTTCTGGCGTCCCATTAGAGCTACGTCTACCTAAAAGTTATAACATTTTTCCAGGGTCTACTCCAAAACACCCGAAACCCTAAACCCTAAAACCCGAAACCCCAAACCCCAAACCCCAAAACCATAACCAAGGATCCCTATCATACCCTGAGGGTTCACCCCGCATGACCAGGCTCGACTCGCCCATGTCGCCACTCCAGGCTGCACAGGCCTCCCTGGGCCTCGGCCATAAACCCTAAGCCCTAACCCCAACCCCCAAACCCCAAACCCCAAACCCGAAACCCGAAACCCGAAACCCGAAACCCTAACCCTAAACCCTGTAGGGTTTAGGGCGTAGGGTTGCGCAAGCCTAGGGCCTCAGCGGTTGGTGGGTGGCTTCCGACATTGGGGGGGGGATGCGAGTTTATACATTTGTTGGTATGTCCCCCCTTCCACGTACTAACAGTCCGTAGTAGGGATTATAATCGGGGGTACTCCCCATTAAGGACTTTCAGAATAAGGGGGAGGGGAACATCCCAATGTATATACAAATGGACGAGCAGGTGCGAGTGTGTGTAATTACCCCCGAAGCTCCTTGGTTGGAGATCCTTCTGTGTTTTGGTTCTCCCCCATCCCCCCAAAATGTGGACCCTAAACTCTACCCTAAACCCTAAACCCCAAACCCCAATCCCTAAACCCTAAAGCCTAGCTCTAAATCCTAAACCCCTGAACCCTGAACCCTGAACCCTGAACCCTGAACCCTAAACCCTAAACCCTAAACCCTAAACCCTAAACCCTAAACCCTAAACCCTAAACCCTAAACCCTAAACCCTAAACCCTAAACCCTACCACATGCGAAGTCCGCCAAGTGGGAGCAGACCGCTGGGCTGCTGCGGGATGCGCTGCATGTGGCTCTGCTGACTTCCGCATGGAGATCTTGGGACGTTTTTGTACATTTTAGGGTTTAGGGTTTAGGGTTTGGGGTTTGGGGTTTAGGGTTTAGGGTTTAGGGTTTAGGGTTTAGTGCCTAAACCCTAAACCCCAATCCCTAAACCCTAAACCTTTAGGGGCTATGGGGCTACAGGTCCTGGGGTGTGGCCAGCCGTCTGGGGTCTATTGATCCGCTGGTCTGCGTTCTGGGCCCAGCTGATCTGCCCCCAGTTAGTTCGTGTATAGGGTTTAGGGTTTAGGGCTTAGAGCTTAGGGCTTAGGGCTTGGGGCTTCGGGCTTAGGGCTTAGGTCTTAGGGCTTAGGGCTTAGAGCTTTATGGGCACAAGAGGGGCCCACCCCGCGTTGTGGGGCTACATGGCATGATCACAGCGGAGCCTGCGGCCCTTTGAAAAGACGCACCCCTCAAAACGACGACACGCAGAGGCCCAAAGAACTCGACCCGAAACCCGAGATTAGACTGAGTCTTCTCAACCCTGAGAAACCTCAACCCTATAGCCCCTAAATCCTAAACCTTGAGACAACCTGAATAGCCCAAACTTCTGAGCTTCTAAGCCCTAAGCACTTCAACTCTATTCCAAACCCAAAACTCTAAACGCTAAAGCTTAAACCCCAAACCCTAAACCCTAAACAATCTCAGCATTTAAACCCTAAACCCTGAAACCTAAGGCACAGGCTGCGGCCCAAGCGCAAGCACTCCAGGCCTTGAACTGCTTTCTAGGGTTTAGGGTTTAGGGTTTAGGGTTTAGGGTTTAGGGTTTAGGGTTTAGGGTTTAGGGTTTAGGGTTTAGGGTTTAGGGTTAGGGGCGTAGGGCTTCTAGGGCGTGAAGGGTTTGAAGTGTTCTTAGGACTATGTATTACGGCGGGTGCATCTTCTGAGGGGGAAAAAACACGTCGACAGCAACTGAGAGAACCAAACAGATAGTGCTTGCAGGAGCAGCAAGATTCCTACTTTGCCAGCCGGCGGCAGTTGCAGAGGGACATGGAGGCTCTAGGGCTCTAACTTGGCAGCGCATGAGTTTGTGGTCCAGGGGGTCGAAAGCCCCCTGAGGATTTATTTCGAGACAAAACCCAAGGGTATTAATCACTTTAAAGTGCTGTTTTACCCAGCTTCCGCGCCACGTCCATGCTTGTTGGTTTGGCTTGGATTGCACGTTTTCGTCGGTTGGCATTGTTGTCTGTGGTTGCTCCCTAAACCCTAAACCCTAAACCCTAAATCTTCCCCTTCCCGGGATGAGGGTTTACAAGCAAGCTGACGACTCGAAGAGATCTTGGTTTTGGGTTTCCTACAAGTATGCAGGGTTTAGGGTTTAGGGTTTAGGAAGACAGGGGCACCCGATTTGGCTTAAGATAAGGAACCTAAACCCTAGAAAAGTGAATAGGGGCCTAAGAAGATCATAGGGGATAACACGGGGCAATCTGCTCTACAGGCAAATTGGAGGAACGAGTATTCTGAGCAGCGAACACATCTTCCTCGGGCAGGATGGTGGGTTCCCCCTCAACCCTAAACCGCAAACCGAGAAGCAACTGGTAGGGAGCCAGTTCTCTAGAAGGCATGTTCCCCCTTATACGAACAGTCCTGAATAGGGATGAAAGTACCCCTTCTTCGAATCCCGATTGAGGACTGTTTCGGGTTTAGGGTGTAAGGTATAGTAGGTTTCCTATGCTTTACACCCGCAGCCGTAGAAACTTAAGCTGCCAGAAGAGCTCGCTGCCCTGACAGCCTCGTTTAAGCCCGAATACGCCCTTTAATCCCTAAAGCCTGTGGATCATGCACTGGCATTCCCCCCCCCTCTCCCCCCTCAAGCCCCTGTAACTTCAAATTGCAGAGAAGTTGACAAGAAACTTCCCTCATACCTCCCCGAAACTTCCCCGGACCTTAACCCTTAATGATTTCAATAGGAAACCCTTAGGGAAGCCCTAAACCCAAAGCCCAAAACCCTAAACCCTAAACCCTAAACCCTAAACCCTAAACCCTAAACCCTAAACCTGTTTCCCCATCGCCAGGTCCAGCGGATGGAGCAGACAAAGGCCTTGAAGGAGCGCCACGGTTTAGGGTTTAGGGTTTAGGGTTTAGGGTTTAGGGTTTAGGGTTTAGGGTTTAGGGTTTAGGGTTTAGAAAAACCGCTTGTCTTGGAGGTTGACAGGTCTGTTGGAGTTTCAGCCTTCAGGGCAGCTATAAGAAGTATGCGTAGTCTAAAGTAGGCTATAATAGTAGACACAGATATCTATATATATATATATGTGTATATATATAATCGTATATACACATTCTACAGATATGTTTTTTCTGCAGTATCGCGCGCTTGCTGTGCCGTGAACATCTCGTTCTTCTCGCTTCAGCATTTTCTGCGGAGGCGTTAGTATATTTCAGGGTGAAGAGACCTGGTCAAGTGGACTAAAGGCGGGACCCTTACAAGGGACCTGAATGGTTGTATAAGGGTTGTTGAGGGGCTACTGAAATATATAGGGGCTACAAAAGGTATATGTAGGGGTTACATAGGGGTATAAGATTAAGGGTCCCTCCTAGGGAGTCCTCCTTCGGAGCCCTCCTTTTACCCCTTAAGTTGGGGGCTTTTGGGGGGGCTTTACCTAGCGGGTAAATGCCGCCAAGACTGTGGTTGGGCGAAGGGGTGCTTTGACGTGATGGGCATGGGTCCTTAGGGCTTGCAAGGGCTTAGGGCTTGTAAGGGCTTGGGGCTTGCAAGGGCTTGGGACTTTCCTGGGCTTCGGGCTTCTAGGGCTTAGGGCTTATAAGGGCTTAGAGCTTATAAGACTTAGGGCTCAGGCCTGAGGGCTTGGGCTTACGAGCTTACAGTTGTCTAAGCTTAGCCCTTCCAAGCCTTTCTCTCAGGCGCAGCAAGACCTCCACCTCGCGAAGGTGAAGGAGCTCGAGAATGCGCTGCAGGCAGGGACCCTGCTGGCGCGCGCGTGCGCGCGCGCTCTGTCTGTCTGTCTGTCTGTCTGTCTGTCTGTCTGTCTGTCTGTCTGTCTGTGAGTGAGTGAGTGAGTGAGTGAGTGAGTGAGTGGCGTAGGTACATACATTTTGGTATATATATATATATAGATGTATATATATACACAGAACAAATAGATGCATAAGTAAATGGGTTTAAAAAAAGAAATATATATATATATATATATATATAGATGCTATATATAGATTCTATGCGAACCAAATAGCAGGTCTCAGTAGAAAAAGGGGCCTAAGGCTTCCCAAAGATCCCAAAAGAGCACGGGAGGCGAAGGAGAACTTCATCCGGCAGCTCCAGGCTTCTGGAGGGAGTTAGGGTTTAGGGTTTAGGGTTTAGGGTTTGTATGGGGGTTTGGGGCTTCCAGGGCCGTATTCTAGGATTTCTTCGTGACCTCAAGCCGTCAAGCCCGACTCTAGCCTCAACCCCCAACAACTCCGAAGATCCCATCACGAACCCCCGAAACCCCCCCCCCCCCCCCCCCCCAAACCCCCAAACCCCCTAGACTCTACAGCCTGAAGAGCCCAAAATCCCAGCCCCCCCCCCCCCCAACCCTAAACCCTAAACCCTAAAAGACTTTGCAGAATTGCCCTTTGCAGGGAAGTCACAGCGACTCAGCCCAGGCCCGGGCGCAGTGAATCCCAACAACAATGCCGAAGAGCGTTAGCCATCCCTATTGCATATGTGTATAGAGAGAGAGAGAGATCTACATATATATATATACATATACACAGTGTGTGTGTGTACACACATATATGTATATATACTGTATATAATATACACATATTTGTGTGTTTGTGAGTTTGTATGTGTATCACAACTTGTTATCCGTGTCTTAATTTGCAGAGAATACACACACATGCACGCCTATCCTCGTATCTCTACACACATGCACACCTATCCTCGTATCTCTACATGCCTCCCAGTGCCTAAGAGAGTGAAAATGAGTAGCGGCACTCAGATAACACCTGTCTGAAGCACAAGTGGGGCAACTAGGGCTTTACGGTTTTGGGACATCGCAAGGTCAGGGAAGCCAAACGCCTTGGGATCCCGTGCTGTGGCCAGGCGATGGAGAAGGCTCACCAGAAAGGCCTGCAGGACGGCAATGTCTCGGCTCGAGTCAGAAACAGCAACTCTGTGTACGTATACTCTTTCCGGCTTGGGCTATGCGCATGGGTATTTCCCCTTTAAGGGCCCCCCCGCCCCCCCCAAAAAAGGGTACCCCATTTTCGGAAACCTCCGCATTCTCCTGATTTGAAGCTAAACTCGCATTCTCGGACTCGTAGTCGGCACCCATCTCAAGATAGTGATATGGAGAACACAATGCTCCAGAAATCCGAAAGCCTCAAGCACCTTTAAGCCCCTGAAGCCCGTTTCCTTCAGAGACCCAAGCAGCAGAGGAACAGAAGGCGTACTTCGAGAAGTTGCTGCAGGAGCGCGGTTTAGGGCTCAGGGTTCAGGATTGATTTAGGGTTTAGGGTTTAGGGTTTAGGGTTTAAGTCTTTCTTTTGCGGGCCTTGGCGGGGGGGGCGTGTCAGGGCAGCGGACAGACCAGAGTAAAGCGTCTGTTTGGTGCAACCTCTTGCTCAATCCTAGTGTTGGGATGCACTTAGAATGTCAAGCTTAGGTACTTGACCTTTCCCTAAACCCTAAACCCTAAACCCTAAACCCTAAACCCTAAACCGTGGCACTGCCCTGTTGGCTTGAGACTTCTATAGGGTGTAGGGCCTGAATGGGCTCATCGTGCTACTCGGACGTGCACATTCCGCTGGAGTCGTTGAGAGGATCCTGCAGAGCCTAGGTGGTGCCTTACCTCGGCGGGATCCCTTATACTGGGTTCTGAAGTAGGTTTAGGGCTTAGGGTTTAGGGTTTAGGGTCGTCAGCGACGGGCTCTTCGTGTTCAACAGTGGCATTCCAAATGGAACCCCCATGGGCACGCTTATACTCAGCGCTACCAGTGCCGGGAGCAGACTCAGCAGCAGGTCCAGATGTCACACTGGCAGCGAGGAGTAGGGCCCTTGGGTGGCATAGGGTATACAAAAGGGGTATATAAGGGGTCCCCTATTGTGGGCCCAGCTTAGGGACCATGTACATAGCCTAAGGTAGCTGAACGCTCTGCCCTTTCTGCGCTGCTGCTGGAGAAGTACCCTAAACCCCCTAAGCCCCAAACCCTAAACCCTAAACTGAGCCAAATTGAACTCAAAGATGCCGAGTCCCAGTGTTGAAGCTGAACCCGAAAACCTGACCCACCGCCAAGCCCACGCTGCAACCCTTGAACCCTGAACCCCAGAGCCACCAGCCCCCCGAAACCCTAAACCCCCTAAGCCCCCTAAACCCTAAACCAAATTCTAAACCCTAAACCCCAAACCCCAAACCCCCTAAAACCCTAAACCCCCTAATTCCTCTACACCCTCTAAACCCTAAGCCCTAAAACCTGCAAACCCTAAACCTGGATGAAAAGCATCAGGAGAAGGGCGAGACGCAGCGGACGATGCAGGCCAGGGCTCTGCGTCAGATCTTCAGGGGTGCGTTTGGAATCAGCTGAGGGCATGGGTTTAGGGTTCAGGGTTTAGGGTTTAGGGCCTTTAGGGTTTAGGGTTTGGGGTTTGGGGTTTAGGGTTTAGGGTTTAGCTGATGATGAGGGGCTTGGGTTGGCTTTCCTCAACCCCGTCAGAGCTCCACGAAGCACGGCTTTGAAGCCCGCTGTCATCCTGTACCTTACACCCCAACCCCCTGAACACCCTGAATCCTAAAACCCACAACCCTCAACCCTAAACCCTAAACCCTAACCCTAAACCCTAACCCTAGACCCTCAACCCTAAAACCCTGAGATGACACAAATGTTTTGGAGTGCACACTGGCGGAGGCCAGCGCCGGCAGCGAATCCTCCAAGGCAGTTTGGGGCATCTCTTATTGAGGTCCCTAACCCCTACTGGGGGGGGGGTTTATCTCACATCGCGTGGTGTAAATACACATCGTTCGGCGTCCACACTGGGGTCTTGCAGGTCCCGCACAGGACCCGGCACTGATCCTAGCCGTCCAGTTTTCAGCCTATGCAGCGTCCACAATGGGGTCTGGCATGCAAACCACCCCATGCCCATGGTCGGAGGAAGCGCCTGCGTCAAATCTCCACATTGGGTTTGCATTTTGGACAAGACTCACTGATCCAAGCTGCCACCACGGCTTCAAGTTTGTTTAAGGCAGTTGGCAGGACGTTTCCGTGCCAGCTGGTCTAATGCACTTTTTTCTATATCAAAACCGGTCTCGGTCGGAGGGTTTGGTCCGCCAGACACATGCAGCAGGCAGCAGGCAGGCAGTGTGCACTTGAGCAGCTGCGGGTCTCAGGTGTGTAAGGCCAGTAAAGGCTTCGAAGATCAACGTTCCGTATGTTGATACAAACCGAGCGTCTCCTTCGGGATTTGCTGCCAAAACGTATGCCAGATTGATGTAAAAATTGCCCGAAACATAAGCGTCCGCGAGGTTGGGTGGATTTTGAGGTCTCCGTGGCTGACAGCCAAAAATAGCGTCCACATTGGGGTTTCGTATCTTGTGACGTGTATTCTCTCGCGTGATGGGTAATTCTTTGCATGAGCGTCCACATTGGGGTGATGTGTATTTTCACGGCCTGATGTGTGATAACCCCCTCCCTTGTATGAGCTCTAAACTTAAACCCTAAACCCCCTCCAGGTTGAGGCTTTGAGAATTAGGGTTTAAAGTGTAGGGTGTAGGGTGTAGGGTTACAACCGATCAGTTTGGGGTTGAAGAGCTTTAGCTCGAAGGGCTTAGGGTTTAGCAGGTCTGTATTCCGCTAAGCTTTGGAGCCCTACGCCCTCAACCCCCTAAACCTCAAGCCTTAACCCCTAAATCCTAAACCCCCATTGACAGAAGCCGCAGAGTCTCATCTTACAAATGGTCTCTTTTGAATTGCGTTTGCTTCTGCTTATGAAGTCCATTATTTTTCTCAGGGTTCTAAGGGTCCTTAGGATTCTAAGGAAACTGCACGTGCATGGCATACTATATGTTTGCATAAAATCCAGGTTGCTGAGAGCTGACAGACTTTTGGCAGTTTGTGTGATGTAAGCATGTTGCCCCGAACTCCTAAACCCTAAACCCGAAATCCTGAACCGTAAGCCCTAAATCCTAAACCCTAAACCGGAGGAGGATCCTGGCATACCGTCGCTGCCACCAGCATCTTCGCCCGGGGAGGTGAGGATGGATTAGTAGCCTTCCAACAGCCAATCCTTTAAAAGCATTGGAAGGCCTCAAAAAATCACCTGTCAGGGCTTGGTGGCAAGGTTGGTTGGGGCCTTGGGCTTAGATTCGGGTACTTGCGCGCGGCCGCTCCGTAGCGGCACCTCATCACCACTGACTTCTGAGTGATTTCAGGCGCCGTTACTTTGTAACAGAGCACCCGACCCCACCGTAGGCTTCCAGAAGCAGGCTCCAACTTCAGTCCTGTGAGTGAACCGCAACCCTCCATCGTACCTCTAGCTTGTTATACTTCGGCCTTCATGCATCTCCGATATGGGGACTTTTGGGCCCAAGTCTATCATGATATGGTACATGGACCATTTAGGGTAACTTACGAAGCGTATACTTCTTGACATGTCTAGAGGCGTGACAGCTGAATCCCTGTCGGGCCTCTACCGCCCCCCAGGCCACGCAGCCAGTCCTCCAGCAACCGGAAGCAGCTTCGATGCACCATCGGCATAGGATCCTGTTATTGGGGGGTTTCCGAAGTAAGGGGTACCTTATTGGGGTCCCTTTTATAGGGGAATCCTACTACTTGCAGGTCTATTTTCGGAAACCCGCCTTTCAGATTCTCACAGTTTTTTGAAGGCCCAACCACGCCTAGCCTCAGAAAGGCCCCGCGCCAGGCCACCCCTTGAGGTCAGTTTTTGTAGACACAGAAATCCATACAAACGCCTCAGACTCTGTAGTCTCTGAAATCCTCATCATCAGCCCGACCCCTGTAAATCCTGCAATCCTTAGGTTTTCAAACCCAGTGGGGCCCTAAACCCTAAACCCTAAACCCTAAACCCTAAACCCTAAACCCTAAACCCTAAACCCTAAACCCTAAACCCTAAACCCTCAACCTTAAACATGCACTGAACGGCGCGCCATGACCGCGGCTTCCGGTTTCATCATCAAAGTGGAAACGGTGGAAGTAGATTCGATGCAAATTAGGAAGACGAACTAGCGGACAAAATGGACACATGGTATGAATTCTCAACCAACAGGTGGGTTAAATGTGAGTATAGTAACAGCAACAACAATCCGCTACAGTTCCTGCGTCTGTACGAAAAGTCAGGTAAGCTGGTGTCTAACATGACCATGTTGGGAAACATGCATGTGCTTGTGATCAGGGCTCTTCCATGTGGATGCCCATCCTTCGCACACCTCCACCCCCTACGCGCAATAGGTGCTCTTAGTGCTTTTCGGGGACTCCCGAGGCTCAGCCGCCTTCGCCAGAGGAGCCAGAGGCAAGCACTTAGGGTTTAGGGTTTAGGGTTTAGGGTTTAGGGTTTAGGGTTTAGGGTTGCACGTCAAGAACCCCAAAGCCTAAGCCTCCCCTAAAAAAATTCCAGAAAGCCTGAAGCCCTGCACCCTCGAGCCATACCACCCTAACCCCTGAACCCCAAACCCTGCAACCTGAACCTTGCAAAAAAATCTCCTCTGCTACGCAGCGGGTGCTGAGGGTTCAGGGTTTCATAAAGGGTGTCATGTTGAACCCGTACTCTGACCCACGCCCTTAAGACCCAGCAGTAGAGTAGGTAACCTTTGACCTTTTTGGGGTAGTACAATCCCCTTATAGTCCCAAAGGTTAACCTTTAATTCCCCCAGGTTCCTGGACAACTAAGAAGACCCCCAAACAGGAGAAGCTGCCGGAGAGCGCGAGGGCGGAGTCGGCGCCCCAGAACGCGGGGTTCTTGGCCCGGTTTGGTTGGGTTTGGGGTTTGGGGTTTGGGGTTTAGGGTTTAGGGTTCAGGGTTTAGGGTTAGGCATGAGAGCTTTGTGTCGCGCAACTTCGCAGTTTCCTGGGTGAGGGGAAGGTGGCGGCACGGCACAGCTCAGGATCGTCCCGCCTACGCCTGATGCCCCCAAGCAGGCCAGGGCGGAGCACGGTGAGAGCGAGATGGAGCCACCTGGATTGGCACATGAACGCTGGTGACACCCTTCTTAGAGTTTAGGGTGTTGGGTTTTGGGTTAGGGTTTAGGGTTTAGGGTTTAGGCTATTGAGGCCATTTGTAACACCCCATTCTAAACCCTAGAAGCGTAGACATGTGTCACCGGAATCCGCTCGATGCCTTCTAGGCGAGCCTACAGGCCTAACAGGAACGACAAACCCAGAGCCATGGAACAAGGTCTAGGGTTTAGGGTTTAGGGAATGTACAAGAAGTGGCAAACCCTGAGCCCGACAAAAGGGAGCTAGACGCCCCTTAAACCACACCAAAAGAGACCGGAGTCAGGGGTCATGGCCCAAGTTTGTTTTCCCCATGCTTTGTGCGGGGGGTGTTGTTTTAGGCTTCAACCGAGCTATTCTTCTTGCCCTGGCCTCCTCTACTTCTCCCATGTCCGCCAAAACCTGCCGAAAATTCTGCAGGTTGTGTCTGTATGGTTCTTTCTTTTGTTCCTCCCACTTTTCGTGGCCGGCGCGGTGCTTGCTGCTGAGGACGCACCTGTCCGTGGACTCGAAGTTCAGTCCCCATCGAGACCATGTGCTGCTCTTCGGACGCTTCACACCTCAGGAGCTGTTGAAGAAGACATGTGCAATCATGTGCCGTGGGATGTCTGTTTTTGCTATATTGTGTTACTGCCACTGGGGTGTGTATGTGCCGTTCCTTTCGGGGGATAGTAGAAATAGACAAACCCGCTTCATGTGGGTTGGAACCTCTGCTGGTTCGAATGAGTTGCCGGTAGGGAGCACATCTGTTCTGCGAGGACAAGGAGGAGTACTTCCGGGCCATTCGGGAGGAGCTCCAAGTCAAGAACGTGAAAACCCATGTGGTGGATGCCCACAGTGATTTTGGGCCAGAAGCTACACCCGATCTTGTTTCCGCAAGGGCCTTGGTGGCTTTCTGCACCTCGCAAATCGGAGACATGGCCACGAGCACTTCTGAGACGTCTGCACTCACGTACGCCTACGAGCATTCACATGAGTTGGACCTCATTCCGGTGCAGATGTGCGAAGTGTGGCCACCCGTCCTATCAGGTCAGGAAGGAGGAAATCTGTGCGACTTCGCCTTCGGGCCCAGCTGTATACGAGTCGAGGGCAGCTACCTCGATGAAGAAGGCAGCCGACACGACCTGAAACCGCAGCAGGTGGCCGAAAACCTCTACCGGCACATGCAAACCTTGGGGATATTGGAGGAGGTCTCCATGAGTTCAAAAGATCCTCGGAGCGCCATCAGTAGGAAAAGCTGTCTTGTGCAGGGATCACAGGTCTTGTGGGCTGCGCTGTTCAGGGATTGCAGGGCAAGGTTTCACAGAGCGCACAGTTTGGTCTCTTCTTTGGTGGGAGGGCTGCTCCCGGCCCTAATTAATCTAAACACCACACATCCCATCAGCCCTATTGACCTTATAAACCCAGCCTATGCCCTACGCCGTAAACCCTAAACCCTGTCGGTAAATCGCAACTCATCAGGAAACGCCGGACGGCCCAGACGGTTGAGGCGGCGGCGTTGTGTGGAGTCGTTGGCCACCCGCGGCTCCCTTGGAAATGATGTGGAGTTAGGGTCTACAGGGGTTTAGGGGTTTGGGGTTTATGGTTAGAGTTTAGGGCTAGGGTTACGGGTTAGGGTGTAGGGTTGGAGGTTTGAGGGCTTTAGGGGGGTTTAGAAGGGTTTCAGGCTTAAGAGTTTGTTTGTGAGGAGTTCAGCAGTTTAGAGTCAGGTTTTGGGGGGTTTGGCATTTCAGGTTTCAGGCGTTGAGGGTCCACATGTAGGGGCTCATGGCTTTAAATACCCTAAACCCTGAATTTTTAGGGCTTAGGGTTTAGGGTTTAGGGTTTAGGGTTCAGGGTTTAGGGTTTAGGGTTTAGGGTTTCGGAGGATCGAAGGCCCGACATGAAGTAGGGTTTTGGGGTCTGCGGTCTTCGGGGCAGTTTTCCAGGACCCTGTTCCGGAGACTCCCCCACGAATCTCGGGGTTTAGGGTTTAGGGTTTAGGGTTTAGGGGTTGGGGGTTTAGGGTTTAGGGTTTATTTAGGGTTTGGGGTTAAGGGTTTCGGGTTTAGGGGCCAGGGGTTTAGTGCTCTCTTCAAGTTCAGGGCCTGGGCCAAGTCTTGGGGGTGTAGGCTCATGAGTCCGCGAGCCGGGGTCCTTAGTGGCGTTTAAAAACCCTAAACCCTAAACCCTAAACCCTAAACCCTAAACCCTAAACCCTAAACCCTAAACCCTAAACCCTAAACCCTAAACCCTAAACCCTAGCCCCCCGAAGTACGCCAAAGCCCTGCGGTTGCTAGGTCAGCGCGGAGCAAAAGGAGAAGATCTTGAGGGCAGACGCCAGCTGTGGACTTCTGGACATTCCGCATCGAAAGCTACGCCTTGGAGAGCTTGCTGGGAGGGACGAGGGCTCGGATTGACTCAAGTGAGAATGGGCTGGCAGCGGAGGCCCCGAAACCCTAAACCCTAAACCCTAAACCCCAGCTGTGGGCATGTTGCAGGAGCCCCCAAGTGTGGAAAAAACACATCCTTGCGCGCGGCCTTTGCGCATCGCTGCTTTAACTCGAGCATGCATGATCAGGAGCGATGGCAATCGGAGCCTGATCCATCAGCATGTCTCGGCTGACGCCGCAAGGGCCGGCTCAAATCCTAAAGAAGTCAGCATCAGCCTTGTAGCGCTCGTCGTGGAACGATGTCTCCGCTCCTTTGTCTCTCCTTGCTATTGACATCTCTGGCTTTGGGAGGGGCAAATGAGGAGCTCAGCGATGGGTCTTGCGCCTTGTCCTTGCGAGCGGAGAGACAGAGCCCACCGATCCCACTTCAGTCTCTCCGCGGACCAAAAATCGAAGCCGCGGAAGGGTATCATCAAGTGGCACAAGTGCGCCGCTCAAAGGGCGATGATATGCCTTCCACGAAAGACTGCCGCTGGGTGCTCTTTGAGCAACCTCTGTCGCACTTTGACCCGACAAACGTCACGTTCCAACAGCGGGTTTGCATCTATGATGGCTACGTCGATGGAGATGGCGGACCAATCTTCTTCTACACCGGGAATGAGGCCGCAGTCGATCTGTATGTCAACAACACCGGGCTTATGTGGGAACTTGGGAAAGAGATGGGCGCGCTGCTCGTCTTTGCAGAGCACCGCTACTTTGGAGAGTCTTCCCCGACACTGACTGGAACGAGTGCCTGCTTGAAGTACCTGACCTTGGATGAGGCACTGGCGGACTTTGCCAAGGTTGCCTGGAATCTCACGCACGTCGCAACCGAAGATGGCAGCTATGTTGCGCCGACCTCCAAGATTGTGACTTTCGGGGGCTCCTATGGTGCGCGGCTCTCTGCTACAATGCGTCTCAAGTACCCGCACTTGATTTCGGGCGCAATCGCATCTTCCATGGTCGTCAACCAAATGGTCGACACACCCAAGGAAGAGTGGGGGAATTTTTGGAGCTGGGTTCGCAAAGGAATGGACTTGGTGCCACATTGCGGAGATGGCATGGTGGCAGCGACCCTTGTCCTGTGGGATGCTTACTCGAACTCAAAGGCCTCGCTCATTGCCCCTGCGCTGAATGCTGCCATGCCAGGGCTGTGCAGGCCTTTGGAGAAGGACACTGATATGTTCTACTTAAACGCTGCACTGCAATCAAGGCTGGAGACGCTAGCACAGTCTAGCTTTCCTTTTGAGTCCGACTACATGACTGTCGGAGGGTACATGGAAAATCCTATTGTGCTTCCTCCGTTCCCACTCCAAGCCATATGTGAGAAGTTCAACGAGGCGGCGGCAGGAGTCACCATCACGGGCGACATGGACCAACTCATCTACACAATGACGATGAATGGTCTGACGGTAGAGGCCGATTGGAGCGATACCAAAAGCAATTACTCGGCTGAGGAGTTCAGCAACAGTGGACTGCCTGAACTCATGGCGGCTATACTTGAGGCACAGATAAGCATGTGGGGTGAGGACCCATCAGCCGATTACTTGTGTCCAGAGTCGAAGAAGGCCAGCAAGGCCAGCGCTCCTTCATCCCTCAGCGAGTCAGCCAGCATGCAAGGGCCTGCGGATGTCTGCACAAAGGAGATTGAGGACGCAGAAGCCTGGCAAGTGCTGGTCGTCAATGACCTCAACTACGCCGTCTTTGCACCACCCACCGGCTTGATCTATGCAGCCCCACCTACTCTGGGCTGGGAGCGCGACTGGACTGTTCAGCAGCAGATTGCAGGGAAGGAAGCAAGCGCAGAGAGCCAAGTCCTGAAGTGGGCAACTGAGGAAGGGCTCCCAGGTGCGAGGCCGGGTAAGATTGACTTGCACGCCAACGACTTCAAGTTCAGTCTCAAGAGCATGGTTCGCGAGATGTCGAATGTCTTCTTCACGGTTGGGGAGCTGGACCCTTGGGGGGGCTCTGGCCTTACAAAAGACATGGCCCTACAGAATCCATCGAACAGGTTTGCTGAGATCAAGCGCGGGGGGCATCACGTCGACACCTTTTTCAGCACCGACCAGGACTATGAAGAGCTCCGTCAAGTCCGGGAAGATGAGAAACAGTTCATCAAGGACATCATCGACGGAAAGTGAGGCCGCGCATCTGATGTTCAGCATCCCGTTGCAAGAAGGTGGGGGAGTTAAAGCAAACTTCCTGAATTTAGTTCGTTGTGCAGTGACACCTGCTAGCAGCACCTGCACACGTTTCCTGAACGACATGCCGACGCAGCGGATACTTATTGTTCCCGTTATTTCTCGTCGGCTTGTCGAAGTAGTACGATTGGTTACAGTACTGTCTCCTTGACAAGCAAGGAAAATCCAGTGCGACATGCTTTGCACAGCTGATGGCCTCAAGCTGACCTGAATTGTGGAGTGGTGCTCGTTGATAAGTTTTGAGTTCACAATTGGTCCTAAAAATAGGTAGTAGCAGGTAATAGTGGCTTGTTGTGGCTTGTTATAGAGTATAATAGCACATCCTGGACCTTTTCGTAGTCCTGTAGAGCGCATCATTCGCAAGCGGGGTCGATGTCAAGGGTGTTTGTCAAAGCGGCCGGCCAGAGGTAGACTGCAAGCTGCCTAGGCCTTTGAGCATGTGCAGCTGGGCTTAATTGCTGCAACCTTGGCCCCTAAACCCCAAACCCCAACCCCAAACCCCAAAAACCCTGAACCCTAAACCCCAAACCCCAAAAACCCTGAACCCCAAACCCTAAACCCTAACTCAAGCACAAAATGCCCGCGGCTCCAGCCTTTGCAAGGGCTTTCCCCCACAAGTGCGCCCGCCATGGAGCAAGTAGCTCTCTCGGAGCCAGCGGCGTCTTGCGCGGATCTCCGTGCAGGGGAGGCCCCCGAAGCAGAGCCATGCAGCTGTAGGGTTGAGGGTTGAGGGTTCAGGGTTGAGGGTTTCGGGTTTAGTGTTTGGGGCTTAGGGTCTAGGGTTTAGGGTTGAGGAAATGGACCCTACAAAGGTTTATGGTCCACTGTGGAAGCATAGGGTACATGACCCGAATTTTGGGTTCATTTGGTCCCCATTGTAGCGACTCTAGTATCGCATACTTGGAAAATCCGAGCAGGTCTAGAAACACAGCACAGTATGCTTTTCACCTATGTAGGTTGGCAGTTTGCTGGCATGGTGCACCGCTGCACAAACCTGGAAGCCACGCCACGCCTTCTCCAACCCCGGAAATCCACAAGCCCCATCAGTAAGATGCCTCCTAAACCCTAGACCCTAAACCCTAAACCCTAAACCCTAAACCCTAAACCCTAAACCCTAAACCTAAACCCTAAACCCTCTTTCAGGGCAAAGTCGGGCACCAGGAAGATTTTGGGGCGCTGGAGCACTTGGAGCCCGCGAGCATCCCGAGGTTGGGTGGGACGACCTTGGGGACGAAATGTTTAGGGTTTAGGGTTTAGGGTTTAGGGTTTAGGGTTTAGGGCTTTTGCTCATCTACACACAGTTGTGCTTGAGGCTTGTCAAAGTCTAAGCTGAAGATAGAAGGTGCGTAGCGAGATGATTCACGTTAAGCAGCTAGTATCGAATGAGCACGGGACGTGCTGATAAGGTCTTCGGCCTAAAGTCTCTGGTCATATTTAGGAGCCTCCGGCTCAGGCCGCCGACACAAGAAGCCCGAAACCTCTCAACCCTCAAGCCAGGGTTCGGGGGTTTGAGGCCGTGTTGTGGGAATGGGGGGGTAGAGGCGTTGGCGTAAGGTTGCAACATAGGCAACCCCCCCGTGAAACCTCAACCCGAGTCCCAAAATCCCAAACCTCCAACCCTAAACCCCACACCCTATACCCAGAACCCTAATCCCTCAAGAACCCTCACTCCAGGTTTTGAGCCTCTGTGGGTCTAATGCCCTTGTCTTTAGGGTAGCCTTAGCGCTTTGGGTTCAACCTTTGGGGCATGTTTGGTTGGGCTGTAGGGTATAGGTTTGGGGTTTGGGGTTTAGGGTTTAGGAAACGACTATATCTGCTTTGGGGTGTCATGAGCCTCCTTAAAACTCGATTCCTTCCTGGGCGCACATTGTTATTCAAAAGCCGCGCCAAGAGGGCAACAACAGCAGGCCCGTCCTTTAGACCTACTGTTGGTTAGCAGGGTTTAGGGCTTAGGATTGAGGGTTTAGGATTTAATTTCGCCAGGGAGTGGGGGGGGAGGGGGGGGGGGGGGGAGTTAAGTCGAACGCGAGACACGAGTCCAGTCCTGGCTGACGTGGTCCTCCATGAAAAAATTGCCCCCCCCCCCCCCGAACGAGGGTTCCCTCCCGCAAAACCATCCAACACGCCGCCGGGGTTGGCGGACATGCATGAGCTCTAGTGGAAGAATCACTGAAGATTAGATCTTTGCTATTGGAGAATATTCTTACCAAATTCTCACTAAGGACCAGTGATTTCTGCACGCATCTCATACACCCAAGCTGATACAATGAGAAGATCTTCGGGTCATGTAAATGTTTCTTGTGCGAAAAAAGTGTTCGAGAGGTTAAGGGTTTGCCCCTTAAGTACCCCGCAAGACTAGAATCTTTATTACAAGAACCCCCAAAAAGTTACCCTGGTTTTGGGAAACCTCCCATTGCTGCGTTGAGTACCGACAAAGCCAGTACTTGAGAGGAGTTCCTTGGGACGACATGAAAAAGGTCAGACACCCTGGACTACTATAATCCCCATTTGGGGGTATGGAGCATAAAACCCTTTTAGGGTCCTTTGTCCCCCCCAGGTTGTGCTGAGAATCATGATGCTCTTGGGGTATCGTGAGGCTCAGCCTCCTATGTCGTTCAGCGTTTAGGGTTCATAGGGTTCATAGGGTTCAAAGGGTTCAAAGGGTTCAAAGGGTTCAAAGGGTTCGCAGAGCTTCGCAGGGTTCATAGGGCTCTTTGGGGTTCAGAGGGCCCTTTGGGGGTACATAGGGTTCATAGGGTACATGGGGTTTAGGGCTTGCCCTAAACCCCAAACCCCAAACCCTAAACCCCAAACCCTAAACCCTAAACCCTCAACCCTAAACACTCTCTAACCTATGTATATTTAAAAGCTAATGGATTCGCGGTTTTCCACCAAAATTTCCCGGACAAGCACCAAAAATTCCCGGACAAGCACCAAACATTCCCGGACAAGCACCAAAAATTCGCGGACAAGCACCAAAAATTCCCGGACAAGCACCAACACTTCCCGGACAAGCAAGAATTCACGGCCAACCACCAAAAATTCCCGGACAAGCACCAGAAATTCCCGGACAAGCACCAAAAATTCCCGGACAAAGCACCAACAATTCCCGGACAAAGCACCAACAATTTCCGGACAAGCACCAAAAATTCCCGGACAAGCACCAAAAATTCCCGGACAAGCACCAAAAATTCCCGGACAAGCACCAAAAATTCCCGGACAAGCACCAACAATTTCCGGACAAGCGCCAAAAATTCCCGGACAAACGCCAAAAATTCCCGGACAAACACCAAAAATTCCCGGACAAGCACCAAAAATTCCCGGACAAGCACCAAAAATTCCCGGACAAGCACCAAAAACTCCCGGACAAGCACCAAAAATTCCCGGACAAGCACCAAAAATTCCCGGACAAACGCCAAAAATTCCCGGACAAGCACCAAAATTCCCGGACAGGGACGTCCCGGGACAAGCTGTTGTCCCGGACAGCTTGTCCCGGAACGTTCCGGGGTGTCCCGGGGCCCCCCCGGGACAGGCCCGGGACAGTTGTCCCGGAGCCCCTGCGGGACGCCCCTGGGACAGTGTCCCGGGGCGCCCCCGGGACGCCAGATTAGACATCTTGGGCGCGTAGGCCGTCTTGTTTAAAAACGAGAAGTAAAATATTTTCATAATGTTATGGGATCCAATGGGTGGGTGGGTCGATATTCGATACCGGAGTAAGCAGCTCTACTAGTGAAATGCTTGGACTTGAGATGCTGAACGCTAAACCCTAAACCCTAAACCCTAAACCCTAAACCCTAAACCCTAAACCCTAAACCCTAAACCCTAAACCCTAAACCCTAAACCCTAAACCCTACCATGTAGGCTTTTAGGGTTACGGGGCGCGGGGGTTTTCCAGGACCGCCTCTGGCACCATCGAGCCCCTCTCGCCCCGCAGTTCCTGCAGTGATAGCACGCCTCTGAGCCTCCGCAACTGGGCTCCTTTGTTCCTCTTGAGGCTTATGGGGGTTTTATGGGGGTTGATAGGGGTTTAGGGCTTTTGTAGGGTTTGTAGGGTTTGTGGGGTTTGTGGGGTTTGTGGGGTTTGTAGGGTTTGTAGGGTTTGGGGTTTTTAGGGTTTAGGCTTCAGGGTTTACAGGGTTTACAGGGTTTGTTTGCAGGGTTCACAGGTTTTACAGGTTTTACAGGGTTTGCAGGGTTTACAGTGTTTAGGTTTAGGGTTGAGGGGTTAGGGTTTACAGGGCTGAGGGTTTGCTGAGGGCTACGTACCCCTCAGTTACCATACTAAGGGAAGGCTCCATCACCCTCGTTTGCCGCACTTTCCAAGGTACTTTCCAAGGGGATGAATACATCGTTATTTTCAGTGTTTCGCGCACATGGCATGCCTAAAACATCGGTATTTATGACACTTCGTGGCTTGGCTGCGTGCCAATGGCCAGAGCATCCATGCCCGCACGATGATAGCGTCCGTGTTACCAGAGCATGCATGTCTGCACGATGATCACGTCCGTGTTACCAGAGCATCCGTGTCCGCACGATGATAACGTCCGCGTTACCAGAGCATCCATGTCCGCACGATGACAGAGTCCGTGTTCCCAGAGCATCCATGTCCGCACGATGATCACGTCCGTGTTACCAGAGCATCCATGTCCGCACAATGATAACGTCACGTGGTACCGTTGCGTGCGAATGCCCAGAGCATCCATGTCCGCTTCTCTTGACGCCCTTCTCGCTGAGGCGGTCTTTGTTGGTCTTCCACTTCTTTGGTGCTTTTGGGTTTCGGGCTGGTCATGGGGGTAGGACTTCAACCTTTTAATACAGCCATCACCGTGCCGCTCTTTTCCGGATTTGGATGATGCGCGCGTCAACATGCGCGATCTTCCAGAGACATCCCCTAAACCCTAAACCCTAGACCCTAAACCCTAAACCCTAAATCACCTACGCGACTGATGTCCAAGACACTCTGCCGCCCTACCAAGCCTTCGTAGACACTGCGTGGCTGGGCATGCCGGAGCCCTGAGTCCGAAAAAATGGAAAAAAACTTTCCGCGGCAAAAAATACCGAGTTTTTGCTGTTCTTGTAAATACACAAAGTCACTTTGCGATTAGGATCCTTTTTTTACTCTTCCAATTCCTCACCCGCAACTTGCACAGGAAATGACCGTTCCTCAAAATGTGGCGAAAACCTAGGCGAGAGTACAATTTTGGCATCTTGTGCAGTGTCGCAACCTTCAATGCTCTTCTCTTCAAGCATTTCATGCCGCTCATGGCGTGGCAAACGAAGTACATGGTGCCGGAGGGAAGTATGGCAGATAACCTAGCATCCCTTCGGCAACTTAGCTTCAGTTCCGAGCCCTAAACCCTAAACCCTAGCCCTAAACCCTAAACCCCAAACCCTAAACCCTAGACGATACCGTCCCAGGCAACCTTGCCAACCTCGACTTCCCTGAGCAGGCGCAGAGCTTCTTGAGGCAAGATTCACCATGGTCTCAGCCACTTGCTTGGCCACTAGGGTTTAGGGTTTAGGGTTTAGGGTTTAGGGTTTAGGGTTTAGGGTTTAGGGTTAACATTTTGGGCTTCCTTATTCATAAGGGGGGACCTCCCAGCCTGTATACCTGAATCTTGCACCTGCTTTGGTGTGTGAAGCTGCTTTGCACCCTGTTTATAGGGCCCACGAGTTTTGCATGATTCAATCGGGAGAAGTTTAGATAAGTTGAAAAGGGGCAGCGATGCCCGGCCATTGATTTAAAGGCGCGCCGGGCGGAATTTTCTTACGACGCCCGGACGATTTGCCTTAATTGCGGGTCCCACTCTGCACTACCAAACGGGCTGTCCTGAATAGGACGGCCAATCTGACTTTATCGAGGGGGCCCCCACTAAAACAGGTAGAACATGAATAGGAACTTACCTAGCCAATAGTTGTACTTTGAACTTTTTGTGTTTCCGTATTTAGTAGCAATAGTAGAGTTTAACCCTGTTCTCCCCTTGGTTAATGGAGAGGTAACCCTAAACCCTAAACCCTAAACCCTAAACCCTAAACCCTAAACCCTAAACCCTTTGGTTATTGGAGAAGTATGAGGTCATCCGACGGCTCCGATGAGTGCGCTCCTTTCTCGAAGCGTGCTGCGAGAAGGTTGAAATCCAAGCTTATGAAGATCGAGGAGCCCTCCCCCTGAACCTAAACCCCGAAGCCCAAACCCTAAACCCTAAACCCCCAACCCCAAGCCCAAAACCTTAAGTCTGAGAAGCTTGACCAGTCCGTCGAGTTGGGCGACGTGGTTCAGGTCAGGGTCCCCGGGCACTTGCAGTAGTTTGCTGGCATGGTGCACCTGCACAAGAGAAGACCATGCCCAGAAACCCCCAGCCAAAGACAAAACCTAGAAGCCACACCTTCCCCACGCCCAGACAATCCACAAGGCCCTTAGGTAAGGTGCCTCCTAAGCCCTAAACCCCGAAACTTAAACCCTAAACCCTTAAACAATGGCTCTTTCAGGGCAAATTCGCCGCCCCAGGACGACCTTCCGCTGCTGGAGCATGAGCCTGCGATCATCCCGAGGTTTGGGTGAGAAGTCGGGTTTTGTGACGACCTGGGGACGAAACGGACCGCAGACGTATGGTTCCATACTACCGTTTTATAGGGGGTTAGAGTAGTATGGGGGTGTATGACCCCCGCTTTTGGGGCTCATCTCGTCCCCACGGGAGAGAAGCTGATGTAGTCGCAGTTTGCAGCTTGAGTTGTCGTAGACAAGCTTGAATTTTGCATGAGCCTTTGCGCATCTACACGCAATTGCGATTGGGCTTGTCGAAGTCTAAGCTGAAGATAGAAGGTGCGTAGCGAGATGATTCACGTTAAGCAGCTAGTATCCAATGAGCACGGGATGTGCTGAGAAGGTCTTCGACCTAAGGTCTCTGGTCATACATGAGCTCTAGTGGAAAAATCACTGAAGAAGAGATCTTTGCTATTGGAGATTTCCCACAAAGTTTTCAACTAAGGACCCATGATTTCTGTAAGGCATCTCACACAACCGGTGTTTGAGAGGTTAAGGGTTTGCTTCTCAAGTACCCCACACAACTAGAATTACAAGATCCCCAACTAGTTAGCCCTTCGCAAAACCTCCCAATCACAGCGTTGAGTACGGACATTGCCGGTACTTGAGAGAGGACTTGACGCAAAACCCGAAACCCGAAAAACCCAAAACCCGAACCCCTACAGCATAGGGACTTCCTCTTTTTTTTCCTTTTGTTTTTTTTGTTGGGGGGGGGGGGGGGAATTTTGGGAATTTGCCAGGACCGCCTCCGGCAGCCTGGAACCCACGCCTTGCTCGCCCAGCCTCTCGCCCCGGAGTTCCTGCAGTGATGGCATGCCTCTGACTCTCCGCAGCTGGGCCTCGGTTTTTGTTGGTTCCTTTCGGGTTTATATAGGAGGTTTTTAGAGGGGTTTCATGATAGGGTTTGTGTAGGGTTTATATGGGGTTTAGATGGGGTTTATGTAGGGTTTATATAGGGTTTATATAGGGTTTATATAGGGCTTATATAGGGCTTATATAGGGTTTATATAGGGTTTATGTAGGGGTTATAGGGTTTATAGGGCTTGGGGTTTACATGGTTTAGGGTGGAGGGGTTGCAGGCTTTAGGGTTTACAGGGTTTATAGGGTTTAGGGTACGAATGGTGTTGCCGTACGAAGGGCTACGTAGACTTCAGCTACCACACTCAGGGAAATGTGGTAGATAACCTGGCATCCTTGTGGGAACATAGCTTCAGTGCCTAGCCCTAAACCCTAAACCCTAAACTCTAAACCCTAAACCCTAAACCCTAGACGATACTGTCTCAGGCAACCTTGCCAGCCTGGACCTCCCGGAGCAGGCGCAGAGCTTCTCGAGGCAAGCTTCACCATGGTCTCAGCCACTTGGCTTGGCCACTAGGGTTTAGGGTTTAGGGTTTAGGGTTTAGGGTTTAGGGTGCACTTGGCTTGCCAAATACCTTGGGGGCGGAATGAACCCCAAAAGGGTTTGGGGTTTAGGGATTTAGAGTTTTACGTTTGTAGGGTTTTGGGGTTTTAGGGCTTTAGGGTTTTAGGGGTTTTGTGGTTTTTGGGGTTTCGGGGTTTTGCGGTTTTAGGGGTTTGGGGTTTAGGGTTTTAGGGTTTTAGGGTTTTAGGGTTTTAGGTTTTTAGGGCGAGCTGAGGAGCATTTTCCTGGGTGACGACATGAATCCTAAAAGGGTTTAGGGTTTAGGGTTCATATACCTTAATAGGAATTACAGTAGTATAGGGCATATTAGGCACCAGCTTTCATTTGCTCCCCAAGGATAGTTGAACTTTAATCTTCTTGGGTTTCCTTCGTAGGAAAATGGAGTTTAACCCCAAAACCCTAAACCGTAAACCCTAAACCCTAAACCCTAAACCCTTTGGTTACTGGAGAAGTATGAGGTCATCCGACGGCTCCGATGACGCTCCTGTCTCGAGGCGTGCTTCGAGAAGGTTGAAATCCCAGCTTGTGAAGATTGAGGAGCCCTGGCCCCTAAACTTAAACCCCAACACCCCAACACCCCAAAAACCCCAAAACCCCAAAAACCCCAAAACCCCAAAACCCCAAAGCCCCAAAACCCCAAAACCCCAAACCCTAAGCCAGAAACCGCAAACCGCAAACCCTCTGCTGGAGGAGTCTGAGAAGAGTGACCTGTCCATCGAGTTGGGCGACGTGGTTCAGGTCAAGGTCCCCGGGCACTTGCAGCACGTTCTCCACGATGAGTGCTCCCTTCCCAAAGACAAGGCGCCTAAGGGTTTGGGGGTTTACCCTAAACCCTAAACCCAAACAACCTCAACCCTTGCCTTCTTAACCAGGAGCCCAAGAAGATGTTCGAGAGCTCTTGGAACCTGGGGGGCGAGCAGCTCCTGGCCGACGGACAACCTGATCGCGAGATGCACCAGGAGCACCTTCAGAATCTGAATCTTGGACTGCTACCGGCTTAAGAACCCTGGGTTTAGGGGTTTAGGGGTTTAGGGGTTTAGGGTTTAGGGTTTAGGGTTTAGGGATGTCATAGTTGGGTACCATTCTACATTTTTAAGGGTACTCAACCCTTATAAGGAAGAACACATTTTTTTATCCCAACCATGAACTAGGAATCATGGACTACCAGTTTGCTTAAGAACCCAAAACAACACAGCAGACTCTTCCTTGTACGTGTCATATAGGGATTGTTTTGGCACATTCAGAATCTGAATCATGGACTGCCATTTGCTTATCTTGGCAGCCCGGGGGTACCCTTTACCCTGTTTTTTTTGGCTTTGGGTTCCCTAAGAAAGTAAGCAACCAAGAAAGGGTGCCCTCATTATCATGGCTGCTGGGCTACCAAGTTAAGAGCCCAAAAAAAGCGCAGGAGACTCTTCCTTACAAGGGTAGTATAGGAAACCCTAAACCCTAAACCCTAAACCCTAAACCCTAAACCCTAAACCCTAAACCCTAGGGATTCTCGTTTTCTTTTTGGTTTTAGTGGGGGGGGGTTCTTAATGACCACACTTCAGACTCTGAGCCAGGGAGGGATGGACAAAGCTTCGGGAGTTGTAGGGTTTGGGGCACTGAAAGGGTGTGAAAAGTTAGGGATTTTAGAGGGCTTAGGGTTTCTAGGGTTTGCAATCTAGGGATTTAGGGTTTAGGGCTTTTTTTTTTTTTTTTGGGGGGGGGCGGGGGGGGGGGTGGGGGGGGGGGGGGTTGGGAGACCTGGCCTGCAATCCGAAGAAGCAGGCAAGGCTTGAAGTGTCTGAGTTGCTGTGGGGCCTTTAAGAGTCCGTCGAGATGCCTCTCAGCTCTGGGTTTAAATGCTAAGCCCTAAACCCTAAACCCTAAACCCTAAACCCTAAACCCTAAACCCTAAACCGTGGCTTTCGGGCTGAGGGTCTTGAATTCTAGGGCTTCGGGCCAGCATGCCGGAAAGCCAAGGACATGCTTCCTCCAGGAACCACAGCAACTGACAGCCTCCTTGACCCGGAAATCGAGGGAGACCGAGGATCGGCGCAAGCAAGAGTGGGCGGATTTTTGTCAGAATCTGGTAGGCAAGATGTTGCTCGTCCTTCTTGCCTGCACTCTTCTTCGGAGTATCTTGGAGGTGGTGCTCTGAATCTGAGCTTTCGGGAGATCGGCGGGGGGACTTTTGAAATCCCAAGCTCGGCTTTCTGCTGGCCGCGAGAGGCGACCTCGCTCCTTATTCGGTGTCACGATGTGTCTTCAGGTGCTCTCTTGAGGTCAGGGTTTAGGGGGGTTTAGGGTTTAGGGTTTAGGGTTTCGGGTTTAGGGTTTAGGGTTTAGGGTTCAGGGTAAGGTTTCGGGTTGCTCCTTTGTTACTTTATTCTGCTTAGGGGTTTAGGGTTGTGATTGCAGCTTCCCAGCAAGACTGACCAAGATGAGTGCAGTGACGCCCCGGGTTTTGTCAGATGTTTTCCGCAACCTTGAGCACTTGAAGATGAGCATGGAGGATTTTTCACAATGATGGCCCTAATATGTACATATGTGTTGAAAAAAACCATATAGGGCCATTGTTCCATGATCCCCCGAGGGGACTCAGCCCCACATGTTCCCAAAGCACACTGGCATCGGCATGAGCAGAAGGCTTGATTCTGCTTCATGGCCCCAGTCGTTCCGGAGATCCATGCTATCTGATCCATGCGATCTGTTCCCGAGGAAAAGACCACAGCCTTGGGGACGAAATGGACCCTGAAAGGGCTTATGCCCCCTTTTCCTCAAATCGTGTAGGGTGTATGACCCACTTTGGGGGTTCATTTCCTCCCCGCAGTCGGCGTTGTGTGATAGACCCGATCTGGCAATATTCTTTGGTGCCATGCGAGAAGCCGGTGTGGAGCGTCTAATTGTGGCGTCGGCGCCGATATCAACGGTGTTCCTTAAAGGGTTGCAGCCTGTTTGGGATTCTACTGTACTCCCAACCCGATTTAAGCCCAAGCACGCAAGCCTAAACCCTAAACCCTAAACCCTAAACCCTAAACCCTAAACCCTTCTCCTTCCTCGTGGGCAAGCCCCTCACGTCCGAAGCATGGCTGCGAGCTCGTGCAGTAGGTGCAGTAGCCCGAAAGCACACCTATGGGCCTCCATGAGTGGGCTCTTCTCTTAAGTGCCCTGGTGGGCATCCAGGGTCATCCGTTGGCACCGACCTGCCATGGATTTGGCGGCGTGGGGGCGAGCTGCGCAGCTGCGAAGCCAGGGGATTCCGGGAAGAGGCGGGGCAGCTCATTGGGCGGCAAGACACTAGCTGTGAGAGTCGAGGTGTCTGGGTGCTACTCTAAGCCATGCTGGCTTCAAAACATCCGAGTGGGAATGGACGAGAGCAACTTAGGAGCTGAATGAGTACACTTTACAGTTTTGGGGATACTAACATTCCCAAAAGAACTGAAAGCGTACACTTTCTTGGGGGCTTATGAACTCAGCAACTAAGGCAATGCCGTGGAGAGCCCCTCCAAGGTGGGAGTGTACCTCTCCGATGGGAGGCTGGTCGCCAGTTCCCAGGTCCTTCCCGTCCCGACGGCCCTGCCGGATAACGCCTGGCTCTCCTTTCCACTGCGAGGCCACGACAAGGAGCTCTAAGTGAGAACCCCATGCCTAGGCCAACAAAAGGAAGCTAAAAGAGAGCCAAAAACCCTAAACCCTAAACCCTAGACCCTAGACCCTAGACCCTAAACCCTAAACCCTAAACCCTAAACCCTAAACCCTAAACCCTAAACCCTAAACCCTAAACCCTAAACCCTAAACCCTAAACCCTAAACCCTAAACCCTAAACCCTAAACCCTAACCCAAAAAGCAAGAATCCAGAGTTCAGGAGCTGCGGACCCTCCAAGAGCTGGATCATGTTTGGCTGGTCTTCAACACGCCCGAACCTTGGGGACCAAAATGAACCCTAAAATTGGGGTCATGCACCCTCTACTACTATGATTCTTATTAAGGTAGTATCCCTAAACCCTAAACCCTAAACCCTAAACCCTAAACCCTAAACCCTAAACCCTAAACCCTAAACCCTTTTCGAGTTCATGTCGTCCCCAAGGAACGCGTGCAGCTCACCTACGAGAACGTCGGCTCCGCAGCAGCTCGCGCCGGCATGTTGGGAGCTGGGTTTAGGGTTTAGGGTTTAGGGTTTAGGGTTTAGGGTTTAGGGTTTAGGGTTTAGAATTACATAAAAGACCATCGTTTAGAGCGGTGACCCATATAGGCCCTGTAGAGGCGAAGCCCAAAATGCTGGGCCCTGTTAAGCGGAACCTACTACCCTAAACCCTAAACCCTAAACCCTAAACCCTGTCGAGCCCGGGATCACCATCCTCAAGATCGGCTGTGGCGATGCACGTGTTTGTGAATCCCACGCTATGGACTCCCCCCCCTTAAACCCCAAACCCTAAGCCCTAAACCCTAAACCCCAAACCCTAAACCCTAAACCCCAAACCCTAAACCCTAAACCCGAAGTGTTTAACAGTAACCCTAAACCCTGAAACTCAGAAAGTCCATGCGCGACCTGGAGCCTGGAGCCCAAAAGGCGCAAGTCTAAGCAAGAGCCAAGGAGGAGGCCACCCGCTACGTCTCGGAGGATTTCTCCGAAGCCTTTACCGAGGTGCTGCAGAGGGAGGATGGAGTTGTCCTTAAACCCTAAACCCTAAACCCTAAACCCTAAACCCTAAACCCTAAACCCGAAACGATGCACTTCCCCCTCCGAGGCCAGGAAGCCCCTCAGACCCACAAGATCGACCGAGTGCAGTTTGAGAGTTTAGGTCAGCTTCGTACCTACCCCTGCACTCTCAGGAACTAATTACAGTGGTTTGGAGCTTGGGGCTTGTGTGTTGGTGGAAGGTTTTTGAGCTTAGTGTTGGCTGCCCCATGCTCACCCGAGTGTAGGACTCCTTGAGATTTGTCTGCTTGGAGGCGTAGCTTAACTGCAGATCCCCACCATCCCATCCAGAAGAGCAGATCAAAGCCCCAAATTGAATCGGTACCCCCGCCCCTCTCCCTGCCAGAACCTTAAATCCTATAATCCTAAACCCTGAACCCTTGTTGCGCCCGCATTCACGCCCCCCCCTCCTCCTCCTCCTCCTCCTCCTCCTCCTCCTCCTCCTCCCCCTCCTCCCCCCGTGAGATCCCGCGCCGTGTGGTTCATGGTGGGTTTGGAGTTTAGGCTTTGGGTTTAGGATTTCCCCCCCCCCCCCTCTCCTGTGGGTTCATGGTCTGTGGTTCCCATATGGTTTAGGTAGGGTTTAGAGTTTAGGGGTGGTAAGGTTTAGGGTTCCCCTCGCCGCCCTGTGGTTCGTGGTGGTTTTAGGTGTAGGGTTTAGGTGTAGGGTTTTGGGTTTGGGGTTTTGGGTTTAGGGTTTAAGTTCAATGTTTCCTCCCTCTCATCGCTCTGCGGTTCGTGCTGGGTTGGGTTGACGGTCAGGTTTGGGGGGCGGGGGGGGGGGGTACATCTAGGGAATACCATTGGGGGAGAGGGGGGGGGGAGGAGGGGGAGAATGTGGTGCGCGGGCGCAGAAAAGCCCCAAGCCCTCCACCCTAAACCCGAAACCCGAAACCCTAGACCCCAACAGCACCCGTACGACAGTTTGCTCGGCGTGCCTTCCATAACCGAACTTTGCCCGACCCGCCTGAACACCCCAAGGGCCCCCCCACCCCTGGAAAAGAGCTCCCTAAACAAGCCTGAAGACCTAAACCGAGTAAAGTGTGTTACGGAAATTGGCGGGTTGTAACGGAAACTGCCCCGGAACCCCCCATGGAAATTCAGGCTTCTAGGCTTTATTTGGCTTAGGCTTCAGTGTTTAGAATGGAACTTCAGGCTTTTGGGTTTTATTCGCTTCAGGCTTGAGTGTTTTTGGAATTCTCGGCAACAAGCGAAGGGGTCCGGGTACATGGCTTTGGCTTGGAGCTGGCTAGCTTCCGGCAGCGTAGAATACCGTGGCCCCAGAGCTAGTCCGTGGCACCCTTATCCTTCCTGTGGCTGTAGTTTCTCGCTTAGGAAGGTAGTTTCTGTTACGCCCCGACGCCGTTTCTGTAACGCCCCGAAGCCAGTTTCCGTTACGCCCTTTCGTAGTTTCTGCGTCGTTTTCAGGGGGGCAGTTTCCGTTACAACCCGCCAATTTCCGTAACACACTTTACACGCCGCTGTAACGGAAACTAAAAAAGGTTGTAGCCGGTTTTTGTAGGTTTCGGTTTAAGTTTTCCGTGATTTCGGTTACATCTCCTTTTGGTTTCCGTTGCAGTTTTGCCTGGTTTCCGTTACAGCCGCGCATTGTTTCGACTCGCCGGGCCGTTGTTTCCGTTACATTTTTTTGCTTTCCGCTACATTTTGCCGTTTGTTTCCGTTACAACCTTTTTTAGTTTCCGTTACAGCGACCACCCCCCTAAACCCTAAACCCTAAACCCCTAAACCCTAAACCCCTAAACCCTAAACCCTAAACCCCTAAACCCCTAAACCCTAAACCCCTAAACCCCTAAGCCCCTACACCCCTAAACCCCTAAACCTCCAAACCCCTAAACCCCTCGGGCCTCAAGGAGTCGGGTGGGGTCCTGAAACCCTAAACCCTAAACCCTAAACCTTAAACCCTAAACCCTAAACCCTAAACCCTAAAAACCCCAAACCCCTGAATCAAGTAGAGGTGCGCAGCTGGGGCGCGGAGCAGAGCAGGCAGTGGGCGGGGCACTTCAGTATCTTGCCCGCGCCAAGTTGGCGGTGCTGTTAAACACTTAGGGTTTAGGGTTTAGGGTTTAGGGTTTAGGGTTTAGGGTTTAGGGTTTAGGCTAGGTCCCATCTCGGATGTTTCGTTGTAAGGCGCCTGGCCTAACCCCCCGGTCGGGTTTTGTTGGTGGGGTTGTAGGCTCCAAAGTTCTGGATTTAGGGCCCCATATGGGTTCCAGTCGATGGCTCACGAGGACCCTTTACCCGCGGGGGGCCCGTGTCCCACAGCCAAGACCCCTGGCCCTAAATCCTAAACCCTTCATGCTGAGGGAACTTGAGGATGCAGATGGACCTGGGGGACGTCTCCATTTTGCCAGGTGCCTCGAGGTTTTTGGGTTTTGGGTGTCGGGTTTTGGGTTTAGGGTTTAGGGGTTAGGGTTCAGGGTTTCGGGCAGACCCCCTTTTTGATTACTGGAGTTGCTAAAGCTTAGGGGAACCTATAACCAACCTACCCCCTTAATCAGAATGCACCCGCCCCCAACACGGTTTACGGTTGAGGGTTTAGGGTTTAGGGTTTCCTCCCCGCCCTGATTGACCAAATCGCCCCTCTCCACTATTCAGTGGGGGAGTCTTGGCACCCTGAAGACTTCAGCCCTTCCTTTTTTGGGGCGGAAACGAGTCTTGGAGGGATGGTTTCGTTGTTTTGCGTGGCTGACTCAGGATGTCGGATGTTGTTGGCTCTTCTGCCGCCACTCTAACAACCCCAAACCCTCAAACCCTGAAACCCTAGAACCCAAGGTCCCGAAACCCTAAACCCGAAGACCCTTTCATGCACCTCGAAACCCCAGGGCTCTATAGACTTGGGGGGGGGTCGTCATTGTGGTTGAGCTTTTAAGCCAGTGGTGCCCCTTTCCCCCTTTTTTGGTTCAAGGTTCCCTCACAAAGTAACCAAGCTCAACAAGGGTACCCTTATTGTCATACGGGTCGTTGTCAAAATGATGGGGGTCCCATTTTGGACCCCTGTTATAATACGGCACCTAATCTTTCGGGTACCCCAAAAAAGGGATCGAAATTTTGACAGCCACCCATCTGGTCACTGGGCTGCCAAGAAAATTCGGGGGACCTTCCACCTCGTTCCGCGCCTCAGGGCTCTGCCCGAAGGGTCGAAATCTGATCTTCACTTCTTGCTCTTGGGGTCTGGGGTTTAGGGTTTAGGGTTTAGGGTTTAGGTTTAGCAAGTGCCTTTACCCATGAAGCTTGTAGGAGGCAAGCAGTAAAGCTATAAGGAGAGTTCGAGGTAGGATTCCCTGATGACAAGGACCCCAATCAGGTACCCCTACTCCGCAAACCCCCAATTCCTCAAAGGATGTAACCCTAAACCCTAAACCCTCAACCCTCAACCCTCAACCCTCAACCCTAAACCCTAAACCCTAAACCCTTCGGCTGGCTGGCCTGTCCCAGTAATAAAGCACTGCCAGGGACCTTGCCTCTGATCCTGGAGTCCCCGCACGGGGGACGCATTGAGCACGGCTGGCCAGAGCGGGCGGCTTGGCTGAAAAACGACGGGTTTAGGGTTTAGGGTTTAGGGTTTTAGGGTTAGGGTTTAGGGTTTTAGGGTTTAGGGTTTAGGGCTTAGGGTTCAGGAACCCGGAGAAAAACCATCTTCCAGGGTCATTTTGTGCACCTCGATGCATCCCCACTTTGCAGACGAAGAATTTGCGAGCTCACTCTGGGGGTGAGCACTCCAGGGACACATGGGGGTTGGGCACTCCCAAGGCATTTTCGGCACTCCCCTGGGGTTGCAGGGGCTCTCTTCCTTCCCTGATAACTGGGGTTGGGCAGTTCAGGGTTCAGGGTTTAGGGTTCGAGGTTCTGGGTTTAGGGTTTAGGGTTTGGGGTTTAAGGTTTAAGGCTTCTGTGGATCTGGGGTTGGGTGCTCCCGGAACTGTTCGGGACCCAAAGACTCTGTGGGATACTGCTGGTATTCCAGGAACTCTGTGGATACTCTGGGGTTGGGCGCTTCAAGGAATGTCTGGGCCAGCGATATTCTGGGGTGGGATACGGGTGATGGGCGAGGAGTAGATCGGGTGAGGAGAAGAGTTTAGTTCAAATCAAACCCTAAATCCTAATCCCTAAACCCTCAAACAAGTAAACCCTAACCCTAAACCCTAAACCTTCATGTGGGTTTTTAGACAGGAGGTAAGGCACTGCGGGTGTCCGCGGCCCAGGTCAGTGGCACCCTTTCGCCGGACTTGCGACTGGGCTTGAGGTCCTTATAGGGTTTAGGGTTTAGGGTTCAGGGGGTTCAGGGCTGCAACGCTGTTGTCTTTTTGTTTCTTGTGTTTTTTTGTTTGGTTTGGGGTCTGGTGGTTGTTCGAGGTGCATAGACAGCATTTGGACAGTATTTTTGGTTGGCTGCGCTACCGTATGTTGGGGTCTTCGTTTGGGTTGCTGGGCCTTTAGGGAGGGGGTTGCTTCTCTGTCCAACTGGCACGGAGCATGGGGGCTCTTGGCTATAATTCCTTGGATCTTACACAGGTTTAGGGTTTAGGGCAGGCTTACCTAATCATTCTGATCAGGACCTGCCTGAAACACCCCAAGCCGCGAAGCCTTTATCCCCGCAAACTATTGCAAATATTGAGTCCTTAAGCCCTAACAAGCCCTGAACTCTGTGGCAAGAAGCCCCCCCCTTCAACCCTAAGCCCTAAACCCTAAACGCAAGCCTTAGAACACTGACTTATTCAAAGCCCTCCCCAACAACCCTTGAACCCAAAAGCTCGCCAATACATAGGGGCAGCGTAAGCCCAGGAACACGGACTCTGAACCTTACTTACACTTTATATAAAGGTTGAGGGTTTAGGGTTTAATCAGCGTGTAGGCCCGAAACCCTAAACCACCCTAAGCCGTTAATGCCCATAAACCCTAAACCCTAAACCCTAAACCCTAAACCCTAAACCCTAAACCCTAAACCCTAAACCCTAACCCTAAACTGCCCAGGAACACGGACTTACTCACGGAGGAGCTGTGGCAAGAGCTGGGCGCCCGCTGTGCTGGGCGCACTCCTGTGGCCGTCATCCTGCGGGTGCACCGCCAAGGCGCCATTTGGAGAGGGGGTGAGGAGGCTTGGGGTTTTAGGGTTTAGGGTTTAGGGTTTAGGGTTTAGGGTTTAGGGTTTAGGGTTTAGGGTTTAGGGTTTAGGGTTTAGTAGTTCGGGGTTCATGGCTTGCGGCGCTTCCTTTTTAGGGCATTTAGTGCCTATCACTGGGTGAGGAAAAGGTTGCCGTGGCCACTTAAGAACCCAAAGCCCATTTTAAGGGTTTCGTATTTGGGTTTAGGGTCTAACTAGGGTTTTGGGTTTAGAAACCAGGGTTTAAGGTTTAGGGCTCAGGGTTTAGGGTGGCTTTTGAAGGTGCTGGGGTACGTCACATATACAAAGTAGGAGCTTTCATGTTCCGGCCTCAGGCGTTCCCGAAGTAGAGCTGCGGGTCTCTGCCCTAAACCCTAAACCCTAGCATTGAAGAACAAACTGCCCAAAAAGGAACCACAAAAATAGCTACCTCAACACTTGAGGTTGGTGAGAGTTTAGGGTTTAGGGTGTAGGGTTTAAAGTTTAGGGTTTAGGGTTTAGGGTTTAGGGTTTAGGGTTTAGGGTTTAGCGTTGAGGGGACCCCTTTGATAAGGCAACTGATACCCTTGCGAGGCATCGATGCCAATCGAGTCACGGGCAACGCCACCATCACCCATCCCGGCAACGAGCCCTGCAGCAAATACAGCCGCTTAGATTCCCATTGGTCGCGAGTCAAAGCCTGTAGGGTTTATAGAGTTTACGGGGTGTATGAGGTTTATAGGGTTTATAGGCTTTATAGGCTGGTTTGGTTTACAGGGTTTATAGAGTTTTGGGGTTAGGGCTTTACAAACCCTAAACCCTGAAGCCCTAAACACCTCCAGGCTTGCACTCTTGAGCTCACCAGGTTGATAGTGGAGCTGTGTGTTCAGGGCATTAGAGCGATGTAGTACGGTGTGTTTCGGAATAACATGACGCGTTCCCCTGGTTCAACGCGCTAGGGCCACAAAACCCCCCTGGTTCTTAGAAGGGTATGGGGGGGGGGGGGGGGGTTAGGGCCCTATATATTCCCTTTAAGGGAGTATATTTAGGGTACCCGACATATATCCTTTAAGGGAGTAGGGCACCACATTCCCTCCACCAGCCTAACAAGGCGCACGGAGGAGTATGCACAGGTTTTTGATTCTGGCGCCTCGAGAGGAGGTCGAGCTGATAAGGTACCAGGAGCTTTGGGCCCAGTAAGACCTAATGTTGCACTCGCTTTGGTATCTAGGGATGCCTAAACCCTAAACCCTACACCCTAAACCCTAAACCCTCTCTAAACGCGACGGGGGCTGGGGGTAGGGCGGGTCGGGGTCGAGGGCTGAGGGGAAGCCTTGGAGCTTGAGGGTCGAAGCTTTCCAGGCCTTTAGGCTCCCTGGCTGCGGACTAATGGGTTCAGGGTTTAAGGTTTCGGGTTTAGGGTAACCGAAACAATATACTAAAGGGCAGCTCGTGGGCGACGCCCTCGAAAATTTGTTTTGGGGGCCTGTTTCGCAGATGAAAATCATTGCGGGCAACCGGGCGCCGCGTTTTTTTAGCTCTGCGGCAGTGATGGCTGTGAGGGGGTTTGAGGTTTAGGGTTTAGGGTTTAGGGTTTAGGGTTTAGGGTTTAGGGTTTAGGGTTTAGGGTTTAGGGTTTAGGGTTGTTGCCTACTTTGGGCTTGGGGTTGTTCAGGGCGAAAAAATTGCACCCACGCCAAGTCATCCGAGGCAATGGCCAGTGCTGCTGCGACTTGGCGGACCCTGCCCACGCACAGATGGCAATGAACTTGGGACATGACCAGCAATTTTTTTGGCTTAGGGTTTAGGGCTTAGGGTTTAGGGCTTAGGGTTTAGGGTTTAGGGTTTAGGGCTTAGGGTTTAGGGTTTAGGGGGGAACCCGTGTTTTTTTTTTTTGTGGGTGCTTTTTTGCTGTGGGTGCTTTTTTCGGGGGCCGCCCCGGTGAGTGAGTGACCTGGCACGTGTCGCCCCCGCACCCGCAGCAAAAAAACGCGCCCCCGCCCCCGCAGAAAAAGAAAAAAAAAAACGCGCCCCCCCCCGCCCCTCCCCCCGCTTCCGCCCCTCCCCCACCCCCCCAGGTGAGTGAGTAGACCTGGACTCGTGTCGCCCACCATCAACCCGCAGCAAAAAAACTAACAGCGCCCCCCGCAACCCCGCAGTGCAAAAGAAAAAAAACGCGCCCCGCGTGCACCCGCAATCAAAAAAAAAAAAACCCCCCCCCCCCCCCCCCCCCTTCCCCCAGGTCATTTGTTTTTGCAATTTCCTCCCCAACCCCGTCCCCAACCCCCCCCCCTCCTTTAAACTGTGCAAGCGTTTTCAAAGCACATGCGAGCATTGTGTTTGCTAACGGTGGAGGGAGGGCTGCACCCCGCCCGACCCCCCCCCCTCTTTTAAAACCGTGCCAGCTAGCTTCTCAGCATATGAATCCTGTCCAAGCCTATCATGCCAGCATTGGGTTTGCAAATTGGGGGGAGCTGCGCCCCCCCCAACCCCCCCGCTTCTTAAAGCCATGCCAGCTTGCTTCAAAGCAAATGAATCCTTTCCGAAACCATCATGAGAGCATTCCCCTCCGCTTGAAAGGGGCGGGGGGGGGGGGCTGCGCTTTTTAGCCGGGCAAGCTTGCTTCAATCATACGAATCCCTTCCAAACCCATGATGATGCGAGCATTGTGTTGCAAATGGGGGGTGGGGGGGGGCTGCGCTTTTTAGCCGGGCAAGCTTGCTTCAATCATACGAATCCCTTCCAAACCCATGATGATGCGAGCATTGTGTTGCAAATGGGGGGGGGGCTGCGCCCCCCCCCAACCCCCCCGCTTTTTTTGGCCGGCAAGCCTGCTTCAAAGCTTACGAATCCCTTCCAAACCCATGATGCGCGCATTGTGTTTTCAAATGCGGCGGTCTGCGCAGCCCCAACCCCCTGAAAAAAGAGGGAATATATGCCTGCTTTCCTACGAAAATTCAGACCTTATAGTGGAAGTTGAATTTTCCGTTTAAAAATAGAGATATAAACGTCTTCTTAGTAAAGAATCGAGAAAATAGAGCTTGTGTTATGAGACATGAACAAAAACACTTGTTGTCTACGAGTCACAGATAGAGATAATGCATGTACTCTTATGACAATATAGAGAATTAGCTTTTCATGTATTCCTCTCATGTCTTCCTCGTGAAACAAAGAGAAGATGTCTGAAAATACTGACAAAATAAAAAAAACTATAGAACAATAGAGGTTTTCGCTATACAATATAGAGAAATTAGATGTTTCCTATGACAACATAGAGGAAATAGAGGCTTTCATACGAAAATATAGCGAACATACAAAGTGTTTTCATATCAAAATGTAGAGGTCTTGATATTCAAATATAGAGAATAGAGGTCTTCATGTTCAAATGTTAAGACAATGGAGGTTTGCCTATTCAGAGACAGAGAAAATAATGGGCTTCCTATTAAAATAGGACAAGAGGAACAAAACACTTTTAATTGCAAGTCACACATTGAGATAACACAGACAATAAGTTTCTCATGTATTCCTCTCTCATGTCTTCCTCATTAAATATAGAGGAAAACTATGACGATATAGACAAAAATAGAGAGAAATAGAGGTTTTCGTTATAAAATATAGAGAAATAGAGGTTTTCGAATTAAAGTAGAGGTTTTCATACTAAATGTAGAGAAAACAGAGGTTTTCATATTCAAATATAGAGAAGAAAGAGGTTTTCCTATTCAAATATAGAGAAGAAAGAGGTTTTCCTATTGAAAATTAGAGAAAATAGAGGTTTTCATAGTAAAATATAGAGAAAACAGCAAAAACGCTCCGCACCCGCAGCAAAAAAAAAACGCGACCCCACGGCACCCGCAACAAAAAAACAAACGCGCCCCCGCACCCGCAGCAAAAAAAAAAAACGCGCCCCCCGCACCCGCAGCAAAAAAAAAAACGCGCCCCCGCACCCGCAGCAAAAAAAAACGCGCCCCCGCACCCACAGCAAAAAAGCACCCGCAACAAAAAAAAAACACTCTTACCCCTAAAACCCTAAAACCCTAAAACCCTAAAACCCTAAAACCCTAAACCCTAAACCCTAAACCCTCGTCCATCAAAGCCTGGTCTCACGCAGGTGCCTCAGAAGGCACAGACTATCGCCAGCCCCGGGCCCGAGATCATCGGACCCTAAACCCTAAACCCTAAACCCTAAACCCTAAACCCTAAACCCTAAACCCTAAACCCTAAACCCTAAACCCTAAACCCTAAACCCTAAACCCTAAACCCTAAACCCTAAACCCTAAACCCTAAACCCTAAACCCTAACCCCTAAACCCTAAACCCTAAACCCTAAACCCTAAACCCTAAACCCTAAACCCTAAACCCTAAACCCTAAACCCTAAACCCTAAACCCTAAACCCTAAACCCTAAACCCTAAACCCTAAAAACCCTAAACCCTAAACCCTAAACCCTAACCTAAACCCTAAACCCTAAACCCTAAACCCTAAACCCTAAACCCTAAACCCTAAACCCTAAACCCTAAACCCTAAACCCTAAACCCTAAACCCTAAACCCCAAACCCTAAACCCCAAACCCTAAACCCTAAACCCTAAACCCTAAAACCTAAACCCTAAACCCTAAACCCCAAAGCCGTGGGTTAGGGCTTAGGGTCTCAGGTTCTTGGAACGCTTCAGCCCGACAGGACTGGAGCTGCACGGGGTGGGCCCTGGTGCACATAGGGACTGGGCAGGTAACCTTTAACCGTTTTGGTTATATAGAATCTTACTGCATAAAAGAAGGTTAACCTTTTTTTGGGCTAGGGTATTCAACCCCCAAGTGTAGCCCAGCCTTCGGCCCCTCTTTTGGGCTTAGGGCGCTTTCGGCTTTGGGGGGGGGGGGGGGGGGGGGGGGTTTTTGCGGGGCCTAGGCTTATGGCAATTCAGCCGAATGAATGTTCTTCAAGGGGGTAACCAAGGGGGGGTAGCAAACCTCAACCCTAAACCTAAACCCCAAACCCGAAACCCTAAACCCTAAACCCTAAACCCCAAACCCTAAACCCTCATGTACAGAGGGGCGGGGGGTAGTAGGGAAGCCCATGAGTTTTCGATCCCAGGCCTCACGCCGGAGCAGCGAGCTCTGCTTTTCATCGACTGAGCCGGGCTGGGAATCAACGGGGTTTTAGGGCTTAGAGCCCTAAACCCCCTAAACCCTAAACCCTAAACCCCAAACCCCAAACCCCAAACCTGAAACCCTAAACTTGATCGCTTTCTAGCTTTTTGGACTTATGACTTCTGATCTAGGATATAGGGTTTAGGGTTTAGGATTTACCGTTTAGGATTTAGGGTTTGAATCCCATAAGTTGAGCTTGTTTCCGCACAGGGAAACTGAGCCGGCAAGCAAAGAAACTTTTTCTGAGCACAAATGGGTTTAGGGTTTAGGGTTTAGGGTTCACCTGTCTTTGGGAAGCCGGTCGTAAGACCGACCTTGGGTAGACCATTTCCGAAAGCAATTTCTTAACACCGTTCGGGGTTTAGTTTGAAGGGCCTTACGTCGGCCGTACCCCTTCTCGTTCGGTGCCCTTTGAAAGGCTATTGACAAACATGTGCGACCCTAAACCCTAAACCCTAAACCCTAAACCCTAAACCCTATGTCTAAGCCCTAAGCCCTGCCCGGCCTTTAGAACCCCACAGTCAGACAGGTGTGGTGAAATCAGAGAGGGTGGTGTTCCAGCTGTCGACGCGAAGTCTGCTGGGGCGGTCGCAAAGTCTTTGAGGTCTACTTCTTAGCCCTAACCCCTAACCCCTAACCCCTAACCCCTAAACCCTAAACCCTAAACCCTAAACCCTAAACCCGAAACAGTAACCCCCAAACTCGAAATTCCTAGTGGCACTTTTTCTTTTGTTTTGTCTGTCAGTTTTGGGGGGTTTAGGGATCGGGGTTTTGGGATTTGTGGCTTCGAGTGATAGGTTCAGGATTTCAGGTTTAGGGTTTAGGGTTTAGGGTCAGAGCACGGGGGGTCAGTCAAGGGAAGCCATGAGGACTGCCAGCAGGCTTTCTTGCACAGCACGCTCGAGGCCCGTGTGCTCAGAAACAAGCAAAGCGAAGGAGCTGGTGAGTGGGACTCTATGCCCCTATGGCCTACGATGCGCCCTAAACACCTCAAGCCGACATTCGACACCCTAAACCCTAAACCCCTCAGCTCCCAGACCCCCCCCAAAACCCCAAAAAGCTCCAAATGCTAGTGTTTGGGGTTACTTATCCCCATAGAACCCTAAACCGATTGCTTTCGAATCCTGGCGGCCGGCGTGTTGTGCACGACAGCTTCTTCTGTTTCCGGGGTGGTCGCGCTGCGGCCTGGCTAGCACAGGCCTAGCCAGACATCATTTGGGGGTTTACGAAAATGGGGAAATCCCCAACATAGATCCCACATAGTATTCCTTACAATACCGACCCCAATCAGGTACCCCCCTAATTTCGGAAACCCCCATTCAAGGTTGTGGGGCTGAGGGGTTCATGGTTTAGGATTCAAGGCTTTAGGGTCACAGGGGTTCAGCCACAAACCCTGAACCCTAAGGTGTGTTGCGGATGGTTTAGGGTTAGGGGCTACAGCGTGGCAGTTGCCCCAGATGAGGTGGGAAAGTCGGGTCGCGAAAATTCGAAGGCAGAGCTAGAATGCTGAAGTCAACAGACGATAGGAGGGTTTCCCCAAAATAAGGGATCTGGGGTCTTTACAACTGGGATTGTGCTGCTAGTATTGGGGGTATAAAGGGGATAGTCTGTTTTTATTGGAAACGCCCTCCTATAGGGTTTTCAACTAGGGTGTAGGGTTCAGGGGTCTAGGACGCAGGTCTAGGGCGTTTGAGCCTTCAGGGACTTTAGACTTTTGGAGGGTTTTCAGGGGGTTTGCAGCCGCTCGAAATGGTTCATGCTTCCATTATGGGTCCCTTTCTGGCAGGTATCCGAAACTCAAAGCCCCAAACTCGACAGTGTTTTTCGTCTAAGGTTGAAGTCCAGCGCCCAGCGCCACCAACCACCCCAGAACCTAGGAGGTACTTGTGGCTCATACGAGCGGGTAGTTTGGGGGGAGTCTAGTAATTAAACCCATTCGAAGCCCGCCCCCAGATTGATCCACTCTCTCCCATGAAACAATTAGAACCAGAACCATGAACAAGGGTTGATGGGGTTCAGGGTTTAGGGCTCTACTCAGAGCCCTTGTCGGGCGACGTATGTACATGTATGTATCTTGCAAAGTGTAGGCTTTTGTTGCGTGCTTTATGGAACTCTAAACCTGAAACCCTACACCCTACACCCTACACCCTAAATCCTAAACCCTAAACCCTAAACCCTGAACCCTGAACCCTGAACCCTGAAGCCTGAACCCTGAACCCTGAATCTAAGTGTCTTCTTTCACCTCCGGGGCCGATGTTGCTTTTTTTGCGGGTGTCGCTCCTCCTTCTGGCTCAAGCTGAGGTATTGCCTAGTATTGCCTAAGCCCGATACCCTAAACTCTACGAACGCAGCCGGGGGTTTAGGGTTTAGAGTTTAGGGTTTAGGTACCTGCAACAAATTATGGTGTTAGGGCTTGGCGGTACCCTGAACCATCAGGAGTAGGAATACATACTACACCTTAGCAACCGAGCCCTGAACCCCAAACCCCAAACAATAAACCCTAACCCTAAACCCTTTAAACCCTATAAACCCTATAAACCCTACAAACCCTGTGAACCCTATAAACCCCATAAGCCCTCTAAACCAAATAAACCATAGACCCTAAATCCTAAACCCTAATTTGCAAAAACCAAAGCCCCAAAACCCTGAGACGAGAAGCCGCAGCGTGCCTCTCTCCGGGCCATGAAACGAAGGATGCGCCCTCCTGCCTGAGTCCCCCGGCCCGGCTCCCGGGGGCAGTTCTTGATGATGCCTGGGGGAATTCCCCTGAACCCTGAAACCCTGAACCCGAAACTAGAGTGCCAGAATCCCTAAACCCTAAACCCTCAGCCAAAACCCTATAAGCCCTAAGCCCTAAACCCGAAGCCCTAAACCCTAAACCCTTCGTTTGTTTGTTCGGGCTTAGGCTTGCCCTACTCTGGGTTCGAGTCGTTCGGGCTATTTGAGTTCTCGAGTTTAGGGTCGAGGGTTCAGAGCTTAGGGATTAGGGTTTGGGGTTTAGGGTTTGGGGTTTAGGGTGTAGGGTTCAGGGTTCAGGGTTCAGGATTTAGGGTTTAGGGTTTAGGGTTTAGGGTTTAGGGTTTAGGGTTTAGGATCTAGGGCTTTCGGAACCCATCGGCCCCTCAACCTGAGGCGAGTCTTCCTTCCGGGCTGCGATGTGGGTGCCCACCATCGACGCGTCGGGGATGCCCGCCTTCGTGCGCCCTTGGTGCAATCTAGGGTTTAGGGTTTCGGGTTTAGGGTTTAGGGTTTCGGGCTTAGGATTTAGGATGTTCAGGGTTTTAGGGATTTAGGGCTTGGGCAGCCTTCGAACACCCTAGCACGTACCGAGATCTCTAGGCCCAACCTCGTCAAAGGCAAGATTCTCTAAGCCCTAAACCCCAGGCCCTAGCCCTAAACTCTCAACCCTAAACCCTAGGCCCTAGACCCCTAGATCCTTGCACCCTCCTAAATCTCCCCGCCAACACCTCAAGTCCCTCCTAACACCTTAAGTCCCCCAAGCACCCTGTCCCCCCCAACCCCTGTAACGGGTTGTACTTGAAGGTTCAAGGGTACTTAGAACCTTTAGGGTTGAGGGTTTTGGGTGAGGGATCAGGGTTACCCCAGTTACAACTGTACTGATCACCTACTTGGGAGACTTGAGCTAGAAGTGCAGTTATCATTGGGGGTAGAACTACCCAAGAGCCTCCAGGAAGAGCCCTGTACTTGCTGTCTTTTGCGGCTGAGGGTTGCCACCAGCAAAATACCCCAAACCCCGTGACCCCGCACAAGTCGGAAACCTCCACGTCCAAGTCTCCCAATCAAGAACAGCAAGCCCGTATTCATGTAGAGAAATCCTAAACCCTAAACCCGAAACCCTAAACCCCACAATCCTAAACCCTAAGCCATAACCCAAAACCGCATTCTTGGTTGAGTTGCCTCCTTGTGAGGCAGCCCGGCATGATGGGCATGAAGCCTGGCTGGTTTACGACTTAGGGCCCTAAACCCTAAACCTTAAACCCTAAACCCTAAACCCTAAACCCTGAACCCTGAACCCTGAACCCTGAACCCTGAACCCGAAACCCTGCATACCAAGTGGGGGATGTGATCTTCAAGCGCGTTCTAGTGTTGTAAAAAACGCAATCGAGTTTCGTGGCTGGGAGAGTTTTCGTGGCTTCATGGGGACGAAGGGGTGGGGGTTTGGGGTCTGGGCTTGAGGTTATGTCTACGCCCTTAGTCCGAGTTTCTTCTTGGATACTGATAACCCAGGCCTCCAAAAAATGGTACGCTGCGCCATTGTGCAAGTTACAGGACCCCCAAACCTCCCAAAGTCCTTCTGCCCTGAGATCTCTAAACTCCAAACCCAAGACTCTCAACACCCCTGCACCCCACAAGGAACGGCATGGGCATGCCTGGGATGCCCAGCATGCCTGGGATGCCTGGCATGCCTGGGATGCCTGGCATGCCCGGCATGCCTGGCATGCCCGGCATGGCGGCCATGGGGCTGCCTGGCATGGGTATGGGCACGGCCGTGCCGGGATGTGCAGGACCCGCACGGATCTGCCGCCGGTGTGTCTATTGGTTGTTCCAGTTTTCGCTGACACACTAGGCCCTAAACCCTAAGCCCTAAGCCCTAAGCCCTAAACCCTAAACCCTAAACCCTAAACGGTAAGCCCTAGCACGCTGCGCAGGCGCGCGCGAAGAGGCGGGGGTCACGTTCGCTGCGTGAGACAATGCCACGCCAGACCGCAAGCCCAATCCCTCACCCCTACACCCCGACACCCCACCCTCCAACCCTTAGCCCTAAACCCACACCCTAAACCCTCAACCCCAAACCCTCAACCCTAAACCTGAACCCTCGAAAGGGTTTAGGGTTTGGGGTTGAAAAGGTTTGGGGTGGGTGGCAGCGGACCTCCTACGCCCCAGAAGCCCCAAACCAGGCCAAGCAGTTGTTTTTGGAGGAGCTTTCCTCTTAACAGCCCGAAAGCCTCCCCAAAACCACCCAAAGCCCTAACGCCCCTTGAGCCCTACAACCTAAAACTGCAGCTTCAATGACCTAAGCCCTAAACCCGAAACCCGAAACCCTAAACCCTAAACCCTAAACCCTAAACCCTAAACCCTAAACCCTGAACCCTAAACCCTAAACCCTAAACCCTAAACCCTAAACCCTAAACCCTAAACCCTAAACCCTACTTAAAGAGTGGGCTTGGGCGCGAGGGTGCTCAATCTAATGGCGTCAGGGCGCTGGAGACGCGCCAAAGCCAAGGGGAGGCCGCACTCGACGGGCTTAGGGTTTAGGGTTTAGGGTTTAGGGTTTCGGGTTTAGGGTTTAGGGTTCAGGGTTTTGGGTCCAGGGTACTTTGACAAGTCCAGGTCAGGGCTTGTGGCCGTGGAGGGTTTTGGATGGTCATCGCCTTCGGACGCAAGGTTTCGGCTTCGGTTCTCCTCATATCACCGCCGCTACCAGCTTGCTTTTCATTCAGTGGTGTGTGCTGGAGACTAAACCCAAAACAGTAACCCTAGACCCTAAACCCCAAACCCTAAACCCTAACCCCTAAACCCTAAACCCTAACCCTGCACCCCAAACCCTAAGCCCTAAACTCCAAACTGTACATGCCCCAAACCTAACTATAGACCCTTAGACCCTGAGCCACTGAGCCGCTGAGCCCCCCGTTACAAGGCCATGCAGCAATACGCACAGCCCTAGGGTTTTGGGTTTAGGGTTTAGGGTTTACGGTTTAGGGTTTAGGGTTTAGAATACGCGCAGCCAGTAAAACAGAATAACGAAAAAGCCACAAAAGACCCAACAGAAAGCCCTAAATGGTTTAAACCCTAAACCGTAAACCTTAAACCCTAAACCCTAAACCCTAAACCCCAAACCCTAAACCCTAAGCCCTAAACTCTTATTAGCATAACCCCCTCCCCCCGCCCGCCTGAGTCCACCTTTTGGGTAGCCGCAGGCGAGAAGGCAGACCGAGACGTGCGTCGGCTCGGCAGCAGCTGGACAGCAAGCCCTGGATCCAAACTTGAGGGTTTAGGGTTTAGGGTTTAGGGTTTAGGGTTTAGGGTTTAGGGTTTAGGGTTCATCATTGATCGGCGATGACTCTGATAGGGGTTTCGTAGGAGATCCGCGAGCAGGGTCCTGGCAGCATGTAGGGCTTAGCTTCAGGGTGTACGGTTTAGGGTTCAAATAACTCTTAAACCCTAAACCCTAAACTTAAAACCCCTAAACCCTAAACCCCTAAACCCCTAAACGCCTAAACCCCTCAACCCCTCAACCCCTCAACCCCTCAACCCCTCAATGACTCAACCCCTCCAACCCCTCAACCCCTAAACCCCTAAACCCCTTAACCCCTAAACCCCTAAACGCCTGAACACCTAAACACCTAAACCCCTAAACCCCCTAAACCCGAAACCGCCACAATGACCCTTTCTGGAGGCCACTTTGGAATCGGCCAAGGGACGGTGGAGAGGCCCGCCAAAGTGTTTGGTGTCAGGGTTATCGGGTAACCAAAACCCTAAACCCTATCCCTAAACCCTAAACCCTAAGCCCTAAACCCTAAACCCCAAACCCCCTTGTGTTGAGGGTTTCGGGCATGCCATGAAGAGCTTTGAGGGTTGAGGGTGCAGTTAGATGTTCCCCCCCTCCTCCCGAGGGAACTCTAAGGCTCGAGTGCTTGTGGACAGCTTTGAGGGATCCTGTTGGCTTCGAACCCTGAGCCCTAATAGATACCCTGAACCCTGAACCCTAAACCCTAAACCCCAAACCCTAAACCCTAAACCCTAAAGCCTAAACCCTAAACCCTAAACCCCAAACCCTAAACCCTAACCCTGAACCCTGAACCCTAAACCCTAAACCCTAAACCCTGGCCAGGTTGGATGAGATCATGGAGAAGAGGCAGCAGACCAAAGAAAGGCGGCTCGGAGCCTGAATGGGCTTCACGCCATGCTTTTGGGGCTCTCTAGGGTTTGGGGTGTAGGGCTAGGGTTTAGGGTTTAGGGTTTAGGGTTTAGGGTTTAGGGTTTAGGGTTTAGGGTTTAGGGTTTAGGGTTTAGGGTTTAGGGTTTAGGGTTTAGGGTTTAGGGTTTAGGGTTTAGGGTTTAGGGTTTAGGGTTTAGGGTTTAGGGTTTAGGGTTTAGGGTTTAGGGTTTAGGGTTTAGGGTTTAGGGTTTAGGTTTGGAAAAGGTGTTCGGGCCTTCGCCTCAAGCCAAGCCGAGTGGACTGGTCCCTAAACCCTAAACCCTATAGGCCCTAAACCCTAAACCCCAAACCCGTAGCCCTAAGCCCTAAGCCCGAAGCCCTAAGCCCTAAGCCCTAAACCCTAAACCTTCAACCCTAGCTGCAACGTGCTGACCACTGCGAGGGACCTGGCCAAGCTGTACGAGGTGCTGGACACGGCCCGAAGTCCGGAGAGATTGCCGCTTGGTTCGGGGGTTAAGGGGTTTAGGGTTTCGGGTTTAGGGTTTAGGGTTTAGGGTTAGGGTGTTTATGGTCCAGTCTAGGGGTTTATGCGTGTGTTGGGTTTTACGTTTCGGTTCGGGGTGAAGGGGTTAAGGGGTTTTGGGTTTAGGGTTTAGGGTGGGGTAGGGGTTTGGGGGGTTTCGGGTTTAGGGGGTTGAGGGGGTTGGAGGGGGGGTCGGGGGTGGGGCGGGTTACCGGTTTTGGCTTTAGGATGATGGGTGTATATTTGGCTTCTCGGGTTGATATTGGGGCGTCTTGGGGTATACGGGGAGGGCTGCAGGGGTTTGGTCTTGAGGGCCTTTCGGATTTAGGGTTTCAGGGTTTAGGGTTTAGGGTTTATAGGTTCATGAGGGCGTTTGTGAAGTGGGCTACTGATAATGGTGAGAGTATATAGGTTCCACATCCAGATTGATGCGTGCATATGTGATGCCGGTGCGGCAGCCCCCAAGGTTTAGGGTTTGAGGTTTAGAGTTCAGGGCTCGATTCCGCGAAGGGTGCAGAGTTGGGTTTAGGGGTTTAGGGTTTAGGGTTTAGGGTAAGTTTAGGGTATAGGGTTTGGGGTTTATTGGTGTAGGGTTTAGGGTCTAGGGTTTAGGGTTTAGGATCTAGGGTTTCGGGTTCAGGGTTTAGGGCCAACCAGGCTCACTGCCAAGATGGAGGAGATGGAGCTGGGGCAATTCGCCACTTCGATGCATCGCCCCAAAGCCTCGCATGGTTTAGGGTTCAGGGTTTGGGGTTTGGGGTTTAGGGTTTGGGGTTTTGGGTTTGGGGTTGAGGGTTCAGGGTTTAGGGTTTAGGGTCTAGGGTTTGGGGTTCAGGGTTTAGGGTCTGGGGTTTAGGGTTTAGGGTTCAGGGTTCAGGGTTTAGGGTTTGGGGTTTAGGTTCTGGGGTTTAGGGTTTAGGGTTATGGTTTAGGGTTTAGGGTTCAGGGTTTAGGGTTTGGGGTTTAGGTTCTGGGGTTTAGGGTTCAGGGTTATGGTTTAGGGTTTAGGGTTCAGGGTTTAGGGCTTGGGATTTAGGGTTTCGGGTTTAGGGTTTAGGGTTCAGGGTTTCGGGTTTAGGGTTCAGGGGCCGTTGGCCTCGCCGGCGTGCGCTTTCCAGTCATGCGCAGAGCAGGCCCTTGTTCCCCTTTTTTTAGGGTTAAGGTCCCCGCACAAGCCCCTTCAAGCCCACAAGGGCAACCTTCTTGTTTCCTAAACCATAGACCAGGTCCCAGAGTTGCCTTGTTCCCCTGTTTTTGTTTAGGGTTTAGGGTTTAGGGTTTAGGGTTTAGGGTTTAGGGTTTAGGGTTTAGGGTTTAGGGTTTAGGGTTATAAGCCCTTTAAATCCAAAGGGCACCCTTTTCACTCCTTGGTGCAGTAGGCGCTTGGCCAGTAGTTTTGTAGTTGAGACTTCAGAGTTGCGAGTTTCTTTCTGTCGTTCCGAAGCCCGAAGCCCCAAGCGCTGAGCCTAAGCTTCGAAGAGCCACGTCTAGCCTAAACTCCAAACCCTAAACCCCAAACCCCAAACCCTAAACCCCAAACCCTAAACCCTAGACCCTAGACCCTAAACCCCAAACCCCAAACCCCAAACCCCAAACCCCAAACCCTAAACCCTAAACCCCAGACGATGGTTACAACCAAGGTGGCCAACTTCAAGCACGACGAGAAGATCGAGAGGCCCCCACCCCCAAACCCCAAACCCCAAACCCCAAACCCCAAACCCCAAACCCCAAACCCCAAACCCCAAACCCCAAACCCCAAACCCCAAACCCCAAACCCTGAGCCCTAAACCTAAACCCTAAGCCCTAAGCCCTAAACCCTAAAAACTAAATACGCCCCCTACTAAACTAACCCCTACACCCTGAAGGGGACATGTCAGGTGCAAAGCGGAGGTTTCGCTTATGGCTTCCTGCTGCTGTTTAGGGTTTAGGGTTTAGGATTTAGGGTTTAGGGTTTAGGGTTTAGGGTTTAGGGTTTAGGGTTACCCTGAACCCCTAACCCCTCAGCCCTCAGCCTTCAAAGGCCGAAGCCCAGAGCCCAAAGCCCAAAGCCCCAAATCCTCTCTAAGCTCGAAACCCTCAGCCCTCAGCTTTCAGCCCTAAGCCCTAAACCCTAAACCCTAAACCCTAAACCCTAAACCCTAAACCCTAAACCCTAAACCCTAAACCCTAAACCCTAAACCCTAAACCCTAAACCCTAAACCCTAAACCCTAAACCCCAAGCCCGAACCCCCAAACCATAAGCCCTGGGACCCTAAACCCTACAGTAAACTCCCAACAGCTGGAACATCATGATCCTCAGACCCCAAGAGGCTTACCAAAGGGAATTCCAGCAAGAATCGTCCTGAAGCCATGTTCCAACTTTATGGAGTCAATTGCAAACAGTACACCCTAAGCCCTCAGCCCTAAACCCTAAGCCCTAAACCTTAAACCTTAAACCCTAAACCCTGACCCCTAAGCCCTGACCCCTAAACCCTAAACCCTATACCCGAAAGCCGAAGGCCTACAGCCTAGAGCCTAAGCAGAGCAGGTTCGCCGAGGAGCACGCTCTCAACGAGACAGCGAGGTGGGGTGTTGCGGAAGAGGTTCCCAACACTAGGGTTTCGGGTGTGGGGTTCAGGGTGGAGGATCAGGATACATGCCCTTCAAGCAGCTCTTCTAGACATCGCTGGATCGAGGCCGGATTTGTGGGTTTTTTTCTCTCCCTAAACCCTAAACCCTAAACCCTAAACCCTAAACCCTAAACCCTAAACCCTAAACCCTAAACCCTAAACCCTAAACCCTAAACCTAAACCCTAAACCCTACACCCTACACCCTAAACCCGAAACCTAGACTTGGGGCCCAAGAACATTCATTAGTTTTGCTCCCAGGTGCCGCCTTGTTGAGCTCCGCGTGCGCCGCAAAGGGCGGCAAGACGAGGACTGCGGGTTTAGGGTTTAGGGTTTAGGGTTTAGGGTCTAGGGTTTAGGGTTTAGGGTTTAGGGTTTAGGGATAGGGTTTGGGGTTTGGGGTTTGGGGTTTGGGGTTTGGGGTTCAGGGACTCGGGTTTCCATTATTTGGGGTTTCGAACTCATTGCGGGCCCAAGGTGATGGCCCAAGTTTCTCGAACCTGTGGGGGATTTGAAGGCCTCCGTCGAAGCTTGTCGGTTTAGGGCTTAGGGTTTAGGATTTAGGGTTTAGGGTTTAGTGTTTAGGGTTAGGGTTTAGGATTTAGGGTTTAGGGTTTAGGGTTTTGGGTTTAGGGTTCTCCGCTTTAATTCGAAGCCGAACTTCTGGAGGACATGGCGAAGCTGGCGCAGCACCTCTGCTGCTGCTCCGACCCGTCCTTCACTGCCATCTCGCTGGTGAAGAAGGCTGACCCCAAACCCTAGACCCTAAACCCTAAACCCTAAACCCTAAACCCTAAACCCTGAGCCCCCTCTGGGTTTTGGGTTGGGGTCCCAAGGCTTCGGGTCTTTTTGGTATCGGGACTTCGTGCTGCACTTTGGGGAATCCCTCAAACCTAAACCCAAACCCTAAACCCTTAACCCTGAACCCTTACAACCTGAAACCCTCAACCCAAAGTTTTAGTTTGCCAGGGACTTTGGGCGCCGGGGGGGGGCCCGGAGGTTTGTGAAGAACCACCCTGAAAACCCTGAAGACCCTGAAGACCCTGAAGACCCTGAAGACCCTGAACCCCGGAAGTTGAAAGCCCCCCAATCCATAATCCTCCAAACCCTAAAAGCACACAAGCCTAAGGCCCCTAAACCCAAAACCCAAAACCCAAACCCTAAACCCTTACAACCTGAAACCCACCAGCCCAATAAGCCCTAGAAACCCAAAGCTCTATCGAACAACCCTTGAAGCACTTCTGTCTGCAGGTCGTGCAGGGCAGGCTGGTGTCTTGCTGTGGGGGGGGGCGGGGGGGGGGGGGGGTGTCCCAAATAGGAAGGTCAGGGGTACCATTTGGCCCTTGTTCGTTCCGTGTTCCTGTGAGAACCCTAGGCCCGAAACCGTAAAACCAAGCAAGCAGAAAACGGGTTAGTGTTTAGGACTTAGGGCGCGGGGTGATGGGGTTCATCGGCAGGGCAAAAGCCCACAAACCCGAAAGCCGCAAAATCCCAAACCCCAAGCCCCCAAAACCCAAAAACCCAAAACCCAAAACCCAAAACCCTAAACCCTAAACCCTAAACCTAAACCCTAAACCCTGAACCCTAAACTCTAAACCCCCAAAAACCTTAAGCCCTAGACTCCGAAACCGGCCCACGGAGCTTAGCAGTTGGCATCTCGGGTTTCCGTGGGTTTAGGGTTTAGGGTTTAGGGTTTAGGGTTTAGGGTTTAGGGTTTAGGGTTTAGAGTTTAGGGTTTCTAGCAGACTCTTGCATCTCTCTGCAGAATCATAGTGGATTTTGGGGGGTTTCTGCCTTATTTGGGGCTGATTATGAGGGAATTCTACTATTTGGGGGTCGACTATAAGGGTCCCCTAGTTTCGTCAACTCCCATATGTCCGCGTTAGAGGTTTTTCTGAGGCGCCACGACATTTCATGCTTTGCTCTTGCGATCAAGCTACGTCTCCGTCTGCTCTTGCCCCTGTGGAGGGGCCAATGTACACAGATCATGGACCCGGTACTAGATGGTTTGGGGTTTGGGGTTTGGGGTTTGGGGTTTGGGGTTTGGGGTTTGGGGTTTGGGGTTTGGGGTTTGGGGTTTGGGTTTAGGGTCTGGGGTTTAGGGTTTAGGGTTTAGGGTTTATGGTTTAGGGCTTAGGGTTTAGGGTTTAGGGTTGAGGTTCAAGGGCTTCTGTCTGCAGTATAACTACCCATGGACCTTCAAGTAGCCCTAAACCCTGAACCCTAAACCCTAAGCCCTAAACCCTAAACCCTAAACCCTAAACCCTAAACCCTAAACCCTAAACCCTAAACCCTAAACCCTAAACCCTAAACCCTATGGACCTTCAACTTGTCTTGGAGGTTCGACGACTTCCCAGACATGACGCGCGCCGGGGCCATCGCCCAGCGCTTCCAGCTGGACGAGGCCGGAGGGGATCCAATTTAAGGGGGGGGGGTTTAGGGTTTAGGGTTTAGGCTTTAGGGTTTAGGGTTTAGGGTTTAGGGTTTAAGGTTTAGGGTTTAGGGTTTAGGGCTTAGGGTTTAGGTTTAGGGTTTAGGGTTTAGGGTTTAGGGTCCAGGGTTTAGGGTCTGGGGTTTAGGGTTTGGGGCCTGGTGTAGGGCTTGGGGTTTAGGGCTTGGGGTTGAGGGTTCCGTTCAGGTTGTGGCTTCTGTGCTGCGGCATTGCTTTTACTGCGAAAGGCATGTGGTTTCAGTACCTCATGGCACCCGACAAACCCTACTTAAAGCCTACACCCCAAACCCTACAGCCCAAACCTCAAATCAAAACCCAGAACGCTAAACCTTGAACTGGCCTAAACCTGAACCCTAAACCTTGAACCCTAAGCCCTAAACCCTGAGCCCTAAACCCTAAACCCCAAGCCCTAAACCCTAAACTCTAAATCCCCAGCCCTGAAACACGACAAGCTGTCGCGCGAGGCCTCGCTACGGAAGCTGCGCGATGTGGTCGAGAAGCGCGCCGATGACCTCAGTGCCGTGTTGGACCACGTCGAGGAGGCTGGCGCTGGAAAGGGTTTAGGGTTTAGGGTTTTGGGTTTTATTAGGGTCTAGGGTCTAAGGGTCTAGGGTTTAGGGTCTGGGGTCTGCGGTCTGGGGTCTAGGGTCTAGGGTCCAGGGTTTAGGGTTCGGGGACTTAAAGGACAGCAGATGGGTTTTGGGGTGCAGGGTCCCAGATGCTGAAGACCTGAAGCCCTGAAATCCGTTAAGTCCTCAACCCTCAAGGCCCTAAACCTGCAAAGGGCCCTTCAAGCACTGCCCTCTTAAACCCCAAACCTTTAGGGTTTAGGGTTTAGGGTTTAAGAATTTTGGGATTTAGGGATTTAGGGATTCAGGGTTTTAGGGATTTAGGAACTGAGAGCTCGGCTTCGTCCATGGTTGGGGGAATGCCCAGGTTCTGGCTGCCGCGTACTCCCCGGCGGCGACCTTGGTGAAGGTACCCACGGAGAAGTGTAGGGCTTCGGGTTTTTGGGGTTTAGGGTTTAGGGCCTTAGGGTTTAGGGCTTCAGGTTTAGGGGTTTAGGGAGAACTTGGCATTAGGGTTTTCGAGGGCTCCTGGAGCTCGAATCCCTCAACCCCACAGATCGAAGTCCCTGAGCCCGACATCCCAAACCGTGGCCCAAACCCTTAAGCCCTAAACCCTCAACCCTAAACCCTAAATCCTAAACCCTACATCCTAAACCCCAAATCCTAAACCTTATTAAATCCTACACCTTTCTAAATCCTAAGCCCTCAACCCTCAACCTTCTGCCCACCTCCAGGTGGCGCCGACGCTCCTCTCTGGCGAGCTGCTGGCCCCCGAGGAGATCGAGGCCGCTTTGCTGAGGTGCTGGGCAGGTTCAGGGGCTGACGAGCCCTGAGCCCTGAGCCCTAAACCCTAAACCCTAAACCCTAAACCCTAAACCCTAAACCCTAAACCCTAAACCCTAAACCCTAAACCCTAAACCCTAAACCCTAAACCCCAAACCCAAACCGGCGCTCCTACACCTGAAGCCCTCGAGGCGCATGGGATGGGATGCGGAGTTTGGGAACCTTTGCCAGCCCACCCAAGGCAAGGAAACCCACCTGAGTCCCTAAACCCTAAACCCTAAACCCTAAACCCGAAACCCTAAACCCGGAATTCGGGTCCCTTTCCGGGTCCCCTATACATTGCGGCACCCTTCGACTGAGGACCCCCAAATGGACCCTAGTCTAGAGAACTACCCACCTGGCCCCTAAAGTTAGCCTTTCTTGGGTGGGCAGGGATTAGGACTAGCACGGGATTTTAACCCCTAAACCCTAAACCCTAAACCCTGAACCCTATACCCTAAACCCTAAACCCTAAACCCTAAACCCCTGACACCTCTAAGCTTTGGCCGCCAAGGTTCTGAAGCTCGAAGCGCGCCAACAGGCGCGAAGAGAGGAGCTGAAGCGCAAGCAGGCCCCCCTGGTTCGCAGGCACTGAGCCCGGTTTAGGGTTTAGGGTTTAGGGGTTAGGGTTTAGGGTTTAGGGGTTTAGGGTTTAGGGTTTAGGGTTTAGGGTTTAGGGTGTAGGGCTTTGGACTTAGGGTTTAGGGTTTAGGGGTTAGGGGTTAGGGTTTAGGGTTTAGGGGTTAGGGTTTAGGGTTTAGGGTTGAGGGTTTAGGGTTTAGGGTTTTGGACTTAGGGTCTAGGGTTTTGGACTTAGGGTTTAGGGTTGAGGGTCTAGGGTTTAGGGTTTTGGACTTAGGGTTTAGGGTTTAGTGTTGAGGGGTTGGGGTTGAGGGGTTAGGGTTTAGGGTTTTGGACTTAGGGTTTAGGGTTGAGGTCCTCAGCCTACATAAACCCTACATAAACCCTATATACACCCTATATAAACCCTACATAAACCCTATATAAACCCTGGAACCCTTAACCAGCCCTGAACCTCAAGCCCTGCGGCGGAGTTCGGGTGGAGGTGGTCGAGGATCCCGGACGTTTCCTGCAAAACCTCGGAAGTTTAAGGTTTGGGTTTAGGGTTTAGGGTTTAGGGTTTAGGGTTTAGGGTTTAGGGTTTAGGGTTTAGGGTTTAGGGTTTAGGGTTCAGGGTTCAGGGTTCAGGGTTCAGGGTTCAGGGTTCAGGGTTCAGGGTTTAGGGTTTAGGATAGTTCCTCCTTGAACCCCGAAACGTTGAATCCTGACGTAAGGCAGAGTTGGGGATGAGTGATCAGGCCCAAAAGAAGCCGAAGAAGGCAAAGAAGAAGAAAAAGAAAAGCGGCTTGGATTTGCAGATTCACATCTACCCTGAAGAGTTTAGGGGTTGTGGGTTTAGGGTTTAGGGTTCAGGGTTTAGGGTCTAGGACATACTCCAAGCTCTGCGATTCCGATGCGTGAGCAGCCTACACCCTAGAACCCTTTAGAACCCTTTCGACCCAGAACTCTAAAACAAACCCTAAACCCGAAACCCTAAACCCTAAGCCCTAAACCCTAAACCCTAAGCCCTAAGCCCTAAACGCTCAGCCCAACAACCTTCGAGAAGGTTTAGGGTTTAGGGTTTAGGGTTTAGGGTTTAGGGTTTAGGGTTTAGGGTTTAGGGTTTAGGGTTCAGGGTTTAGGGTTTAGGGTTTAGGGTTAGGGCATAAGGATTGAGGGCTGTTGAGGGCAGTGGATTGAGGAGGGTTTATTTTTTTGTACCAGGTTCCCCCCTGGCCCTAGAATCCTATGAAGTTTGAACTCTGCACTCTATGTAGGGTGTTAGGCGAAGACTATGAACCTTGAACCCTGAACTATAGGGTTTAGGGTTTAGGGTTTAGGGTTTAGGGTTTAGGGTTTAGGGTTTAGGGTTTAGGGTTTGAAGCGAAGGCATGGCCTAGGGTTTTGCAGCACGGAAGCGCAGGGCAGGGAGCCCCTCAAGCCTCACCAGTCTGCCCAGGATAGGCCAAGTGTCACTTTGCGTGTGTTTCCATAGCCTAAACCCTAAACCCTAAACCCTAAACCCTAAACCCTAAACCCTAAACCCTAAACCCTAAACCCTAAACCCTAAACCCTAAACCCTAAACCTTAAACCCCTAAACCCCTCAACCCCTCAACCTCTCAACCGCTCAAACCCTCAACCCTCAACCCAAAGAACCCCTCAACCCTCAACCCTTAGCCCTAAACCCGAAACCCCAAGCCCTTCAACCCAAAGGACCTCTCAACCCTCAACCCAAAATCCTACACCCAAACCCCTCAACCCAAAACCCTCAACCTCCACCCAAAACCCTCAACCCAAAACCCTAAACCCTAAAACCATCTAAAACCAGAACCCCTCAACCAAGAACCCTCAACCCAAAAACCGTAGAACCCTAAAGCCAGAACCCCTAAACCCTAAACCCTAAACCCTAAACCCTAAACCCTAAACCCTAAACCCTAAACCCTAAACCCTAAACCCTGAACCCTGAACCCTGAACCCTAAACCCGCAACCGAGGCTCCTCCAGCTCCGACGAGGCGACGTCGAGCTCCGGCTCGAGCTCGAGCTCCAGCTCCAAGCAGAAGAAGCGACACCCGGTGGCATTTAGTTTGCATATACATATGTAGTCTACACATACAAGTATAACAATGAAGAGATATGTATGTACATATATATATATATACATGTACACATACATACATATATACATATACACATACATACATATATTTATATATACACATACATACACTTGTGAGGGTTAGGGCACTCGGGTTGAAGGAGTTTTGTGTTTTAGGGTCTATAGGTCTCTCGAGTTTAGCGTTTCGGGCTTTGAGTCGGAAGGCCATGCGGACACTTCTCCCCCTACCCCCTCCGCCAAGGTCTAGGGTTTAGGGTTTAGGGTTTAGGGTTTGGGGTTTAGGGTTTAGGGTTTAGGGTTCGGGTGTAGGGTTTAGGGTTTTGAGGGTGACCGCGAACGATTTTTGAGGCACATGTGACGCCCGGAAAAGTGGATATGATAGCAGACTCCTCAAACCGTTGCTCGATCCTGAGTTGCCCGGCAGTCTTGCCGGGGACATCCCTGCAAAAAGATGTTTCAACACGCGGCTTTGTAGGGTCTAGATGACCTCCAATTTCTAAAGCCCTTGCTGGCGTTGAGGGCTCAAGGCTTCTAGGCCTGTAGTTGTTCGGTCGTCGGGTCCTGGGGATTTGGGGCGATTCTGGCTTGGGAGGGTTTCTCCCTGCCAGGGCGGCTGCGTGTTGCATTTAGGGTTTGTAAGGTTCGGGTTAGACGATCGTTGTTTTCAGGTTTTTGTCTTATTTCGATGGTTATTATAATTTCTTTTTTTGCGGGGGAGGATTCAAGAGGCTCATCAGTACAGTGTCCAGAAGATATCCAAACCCTAACCCCCCAAGCCCAAAACTTCAACCCTCAACAGCTTGATATTGGGATGTTCCCCCTGATACTAACAGTCCTTGACAGGGATTGTAGTACCCCATCATAATCCCGATTAAGGACTGTTAGTGTAAGAGGGAAAATTCCCCAGCTTCATATCCGAAACCCAGAGGGTCTCCGAACCACTCAGCTGAAGCATCGGATGTTTGTGCCCTCTCCAGGGTTTAGGGTTTAGGGTTTAGGGTTTAGGGTTTAGGGTTTAGGGTTTACGGTGAGGGTCCGGGGCCCTTGTATTTCGGGTACCCAAGGGCCCACAAAATGTGCCCATGTCTGCTCGCCGTAAACTCTCAACACCAGATCCCCAGAGCTGTTGAGGTAAGCAGAAAGAAAAGAAAGCCAAGAAGAAGAAGAAGGACAAGAAGGCGAAGAAGGCGTCCTGACAGCTTAGGGTTATGCAGCTGCATGAAGTTCGGATGTAGGGACTAGGCTAGGGTTCAGGATTCAGGGTTCACGGGCAAACGTTCGGGTTTAGGGTTTAGGGTTCGCTGTTCGGGTTTAGGGTTCTGGGTTAGAGTTAAGATGGGCAGGGTGATGGTTGAGGATTTAGGGTTCAGATTTCAAGAATTCAAGAAGCCTGGTTGCCGAGGAGAAGAAGCCGAAGTGAGCGTCAAACTCTTGCACCAAGACGCCGCGCACGCAGGGGTCGGCTGCCACCAAGGTCGCTCGCACCTGCAGGCGGGAAAGTCCTGAAGGTTGAGGGTTTTTAGGGCCGCAGCCGGCAGGGTTTGGGGCTTCGGGTTTCTGTGGCCTCCTGGGGAGTTTCTCATTTGTTATTCTGTTCAACGCGCCAAAGTGAAAAAGGGCATGTCTTTGCTCCTGTTCAGTTGGGGGACACACGCTCGGGAGTGCATCACAAAACCACTTAAGCCCTAAACCCGAAACTCTAAGCCCGAAGCCCTCAAAGGCACGCCGCTCCACCGCGGCCCGACGACCTCCACAGCCTGAAAGCCATGGCGCGGCGGGTCTAAAGTGGAGGCCCAGCGCGCAGTGATGCCGAAGTCCCCCAGGCCCAAGCCCGTCCTGAGAACCCCCACCGCCCAAAACTCAAAATGAAAGAACGAATGTTCGTTCCCAAAAATCAAGAAGAAACAGCAACAGCAAACCCTAACCCCCCCCCCCCCCCCCCCCGGGAAACCCTGAACCCTGAACCCTGAACCCTAAACCCTAAATCCTAAACCCTAAACCCGCCTAAACCCTACAGAGAGACAGAAGCACTCCGACTCTGAGCCCGGCATCTGCAAGGCCTACGCTATGCCAGGGCCAGGAAAAAGAGGGGGTGCGCTCTCAGAATGTTGGGCTGGACTGGGGTTGATCATTTGGAGTTTAGGGTTTAGGGTTTAGGGCTAGGGTTTAGGCTTTCAGTTCTTTGGGGCCGTCAATCCGTGTGTAACCCTATTAACCCATAGAGATCTATTTCTTTATGTCCCCCCACAGCCCACGCCCCCCCCCCCCCCCCCCCCCCCCCCCCCCCCCCCCCCCGCCCCCAGGCCCACCTCAGCAGGGCAGCGTTAGCCGTAAGTGCTTCTGACCTACTCGGTTACTTAAAGACCCCTTCCAACCCCCTCTTCTAGCTAAGTCTTAAACGCTAAATGTGGTTTCCTTCTCGGTATAGCTAAAACTACCCATGGGCCTTGAAGTCAAAGTCGTGTATGGGCTCTTCATGCATTCGGTGCCCCATGTCATGTACCTAATTTAGGGGTCGGAATAAATACTACTACTAGTATTCCCTTGTAGTCCTTTTTGTAAGTATACTATAACAACCACCCCAAATCCTGTTCTAATTCTTACGGGGGCCCTCGCTTAGCCAAGGGGCAGTTTTGGGAGGATAAGCCCCGGTCCTGCGCATTTTGCCACTGCGAGAAGCGATCCACAAGCGATAGCTTCCCTTAGTAGCTGAGTGAGCACACTTTACACTTGTTGGGATACCAGAATCCCCTATAGAACTGAAAGTCTAGGCTTCAGCAACTAAGTTCCAGTAATGAGAAGCACTCTGCATGTTTACTGCAACCCATCCCGAGGTTGCGAAACATCCCCTCGCAAACCCTAAACCCTGAACCCTAAACTCAAAACTATATAAACCCCAAACCCTAAACCCTGAAGCAGCGCGGCCAAGCGTCATGAAGCGGCCAGCGGCGCAGGCGCTGCGGACTCGGCCGGGCCGCCCCAAGGCGGCTAGCTGTGTTCAGGGCTACCCAGAGAGGGTTCGGGGTTCAGGGTTCAGGGTTTTGGGTTTTGGGCTCAGGGTTCAGGGTTCAGGGTTTTGGGTTCAGGGTTCAGGGTTCAGGGTTTAGGGTTTAGGGTTTAGTTTAGGGTTTAGGGTTTTGGCGCCTGGCGTTCCTCGCTCATAGCGGGCTATCACTCGTTGAGAGCTTGTGGGGAGTTCCTTGAGAAGGTTTGGGGGGGGTGGAGACTGCCAAGCCCTAAGCCCTAAACCCCAAACTTAAACCCAAACCCCAAACCCTAAACCCTAAACCTAAACCCCAAGCACCAAACTACCCTAAGCCCTGAACCCTCCCCTTGGCCCTTAGAGTTCAGCTCGCAAGTGCTGCATACGAGACCCAAACAACTTCATGCTTGTAGCCTTGGGGGGTTTAGGGTTTGGGTTTAGGGTTTAGGGTTTAGGGTTGAGGGGTCTTGGGCCGAGGCGAATTGCATCCACTGTTGTCAGCCGTCAAGGAGCTTTATATTGTGTACGTCATCACGCTACCGTCCCTGCGTAGTTCAGCTCCCATCGCGTTCCTCGCGACCGGCTTTTTGTCGATTGCTCGAACGTGACTGTTGCTGTTGATCATATGATGTGTATATCCTCAATGGAGTGGCCACCTTGACTCCCAGTAGAAAGAGAAACAAGCCCTCAACACCCTAAACTCCCGGACCCAACATTTGAAGCCAGGCCTCCCGGGATCCCAGCGGACAACTCCCAACAGGCAACAATATGGCACTTTTCGTTGAATCATCGCCTCGCGCCTTTTGGGAGCTGTGAAGCATCCAGCCGTTCAGGCGTGCTCGCTTCTGGGAGGAGCCCGCAAAGCTTCTAGCTCAGCGCGCTCGGCGTAGGAATTATTCGCTGGGAGACCAATCGGCTCCATGCCACGGACTTGGAAGTGGCCGTGCCGCCCCGGGGCTTTGCCTCTTGAGATTAGGGTTTAGGGTTTAGGGTTTAGGGTTTAGGGTGTAGGGTGTAGGGTTTAGGGTTTAGGGTTAGGGTTGAGGGTCAAGAATCCCACGCCCAGCTCTGGCAATTGCAATTATGCCAATGTGGGCCTCGAGGAGCCACGATCCATGGGAGATTGGAGATCGCCGCGGGCATTGCGTGCCTGGTGGTACCCTAAACCCTAAACCCTTTAAAACCCAAACTTTAAACTCTAAACCCTCAACCCTAAACCCCGCGTCTTCCAGACCATCAATGAAGCTACCGTTAGCCCGAAAATTCACGCTTCGGATTTCGGGGGGTCTTAGACACATAACACGGGGCCTTAAATACTTAGAAGAGGGTCTTGGGGGTCATTATAGTTTCATTACAAAGGGACCCCAAGGGAATACTATCCCTAAACCTTAAACCCTAAACCCTGAGCCCCTATATTTCCCTATTGGTAATTCCTCCGCCCCCCCAAAATTGCGCAAAGCCATGGGAGCTGCCAGGTTCGCCCCGACCCCGCCGGCATCAAGGGCCGCCGCCGCGGTGGGAAAACCCCACCCGCAAAGACGACAAAGGCGGTCTCTCTGGGTTCAAGCCCTAAAGCCTAAACCCTAAACCCTAAGCCCTAAGCCCTAAACCCTAAACACAAATCCCCAAACCCTAAACCCTAAACCCTAAGCCCTAAGCCCTAAACCCTAAACCCTAAACCCTAACCCCGAAGCTTCGGTGTTGAGGCTTTGGGGCCCAGCGGGCTGTGGCTTCGGGTTTTCAGCTCGTGATTCTTGGGTTTTTTGGCGCGGCGTCCTCAAAGTCCAGCTTTACTTGGAGTTGCTATTTTCGTACAAATCATTGCAGGAATCTGCTTAGGTTTATATACATGATACATGATACATCGGATATGAATTCAGCATATTTTCTCTCTTCTTTTTTGATTAGAGAAAGAACATTATGGATGGTGTTTGCGTTATCTTCATTCCAATGGTGTATCATTCGTCTTTCTTTCTACGTTTCTCATCTTGGAAGACTTATCACCCAAACACTTGGTTTTGGGGAATTCTGACTTACTTCTGCTTACTGGGTTTAGGGTTTAGGTTTAGGGTTTAGGGTTTAAGGTTCAGGGTTAAGGTTCTAGTCTGCACCATAAATCCAAGCCCCAGGCCCTCAGCTCCAAAACGTCTCTGAAAAGTTTCAACCCCAAACCCGAACCCTGTAGATCGTAAGCCACTTCCTTAAGTAGCCTGGGGTTTAGGGTTTAGGGTTTAGGGTTTAGGGTTTAGGGTTTAGGGTTTAGGGTTTAGGTTTCGGGCTTAGGGCTTAGGGCATGGGGCTTAGGAAAGCCCAACGCCCTAAGCGCTATGGCCTGGCTGTTGGAGAAGGAAGTGCCCTCGTATCCTAGACCCCAAGCCCCAAACCCGCAACCCCCAAAGGGTTTAGGGTTTAGGGTTTAGGGTTTAGGGTTTAGGGTTAGCTGCAACTTCAGGTCCGGGGGGCCGGTGAGTCTAAGTGCATGTGCTAGGTGCCTCCTCACCGCGGAAAGCGGGACGCCGCTGGGAGGCGCTGATAGTTTAGGGTTTAGGGTTTAGGGTTTAGGGTTTAGGGTTTAGGGTTTAGGGTTTAGGGCTTAGGGCTTAGGGTTTAGGGTCTAGGGTGGTCCTCGGGTTGAGGATTTTGAAGTTTAAGTTTCGCGGGTCGGTGTGCATGAGTGTATGAGAACGCGCTTGCAACTGACCTTTTCTGGTGGGTCAGTTTTCCTCTGAACTTAAAGCCCCCTGCACGCCAAATCCACCCGAGACACTTCAAACCCCCCAAGAAAACCCTAAAAAAACCCTAGAGAAGAACCCCTTGAACCCTCAAAAATCCCCAAACCCTAGCTTTACCCTAAACCCGAAACCCTATACCCTGTACCCTAAACCCTTTGAATCCTCAACTTGCTTTTTGGAGGCTCGTGTTCCCGGACGCTCCCGACTTCCAGCCCAACCTGACACCCGCCCAGTGTATCAAAGCGGGGCTGCGCGGTTGCAAGTGCCGGCTGTTGGTAGGGTTCAGGGTTTGGGGTTTAGGGTTTAGGTTTAGGGTTTAGGGTTTAGGGTTTAGGGTTTAGGGTTTAGGTTTAGGGTGTAGGTATTATGGTTTAGGGTTCAGGGTTTAGGGTGTAGGGTCTCCAAGGGTTTGGAGTTGTTGCGGTTGCAGGCCTCGGGACTTTCCAAAGCCCGCGCCCGAAGCAACCTTAACCCCTAAGCCCTAAGCCCTAAGCCATTTGCACAAACTTCTCTCATCCCCTACACTCCGCACAAGATGCCGAAAAATGAGGCCTTGGGCCTACAAAACAGATGAAGAAGCCTTAAACGACTCTATTCGCTTAAGAGCCACCTAAGAATAGACATATTCTTCCTTATAAGTCAACATAGGGCTTGGCCTCTGTGGTTGGTCCTGTCAACGATCCCCAAATCGGGTCCCCTCCGTTTCCTTTCTGTTTCCTTCCAGTCTGCCCAGACGAAGATCGTCTGCTACGTATTGAGGGGCTCGACTGTATTAGGTTTTTGCTTGTCGACAGAGGTGGTACTATTTTTGTTGCTTTTTGGGGTTCTTAAGCAAATAGTCTCGGGCCCCTAAACCCTAAACCCTAAACCCTAAACCCTAAACCCTAAACCCTAAACCCTAAACCCTAAACCCTAAACCCTAAACCCTAAAGCCCTTAGGCTATCTTCAAAGCCCTCAGCCCACGGAGTCCCAAAAGAAAAAAGCAAACACATCCGCCAAGAGATCCCCAAGAGCTCCCCCCCAGATTCCCTAGCACCTCGGGGGTTTAGGGTTTAGGGTTTAGGGTTTGGGGTTTGGGGTTGGGGTTTAGGGTTTAGGGGTTCAAACCCTAAACCTTGAACCCTAAATCCTAAACCCTACACGGGTCTTGCCCCAGGATCTTCGGTGGGTGCTACTTCAACCCCAGGGGCGGAAAGCCTGGCATTTTTGGGAGGGAGGCGGGGCGGAGGGCTTAGTTTTTAGGGGGTTTAGGGTTTAGGGTTTCGGGTTTAGGGGGTTTCGGTTCAGGGTTTAGGTTTCCGCTGGTTCTTAGTACCCCCCCATTTACCCCTTTTTGTGGGGTTCTATCTGGGGTCTGATGTCTAATGTCCCAAGCAGAAGTTACACCCGGGGAGCATTTTGGGCTTTCGGTAAGTGTTCAGTCGAAAAAGAGTCCCTAAACCCAGAGGGTCCATTTGTAGTACTATTCTGGAAGTAGGTACCCAAAAGCCACACTAAATAGGGTTTTTGGGGTACCTAATTCCATAATAGTACTACAAATGGACCCTCTGGGTAACATTCCAACTGAACCCTGTGCGCCCCCCAAGATCTGAACATGCTGGCGCCGCGGAAGCACCTCCCAAGCTACAAAGCTCAAAAGCCCTGAGGCCTACAGAGGGTTTAGGGTTTAGGTTTAGGGTTTAGGGTTAGGGTTTAGGGTTTGGGGTTTAGGGTTTAGGGTTTAGGGTTTAGGGTTTAGGCCCGCGCTCCTCACTGAAGGTGGATGTTGACCACACGGAGTTCCCCGCCTCCTGGTTTCGCGGGGTGCCGGAGCATTTCTACCTCAGCCGCAGGTTCCTCGACCAGGAGTTGCAGAATACTTCTTGAAGGTTGAGAAGTAAGGGGTTTAGGGGTTTGAACCCTAAATCCTAAGCCCTAAACCCTAAACTCTAAACCCTCAACCCTAAACCTTGGGGTCTCAGGGTTTCAGAGTTTGTGGGTTTAGAGTGTATTGGGTTTAGTAGGGCATTAGGTTTGCGTTGGCGGTTTGACTTCCTGCCAAAGAACAGAACAGCCTTGTTTAGGGTTTAGGGTTCAGTGGGGTTTGGGCCTTGGTTTGGGTTTTGGGCTTTTTGGGTTCGGGGTTTGGGGGTTGGGTCTTGGGGCTTGGGGTTTGGGGTTTGGGTTCAGGCGGTTTGTGAGCCCCTAAACCCTAAACCCTGAGCCCACCGAGGTACTGCGCCGCGACGAACAAGTACGGGGTGAAGTCCGGACAGGATCAGGCAGGGAGAGTCTTCGGGCTTAGGGCTGCCGTCGCTTTTCCTCTTTACACTCATGCCTAGAGCCCTTAAAACCCTAAAGCCTGAACCCCAAGCCCTAAGCCCTAAGCCCTAAGCCCTAAGCCCTAAACCCTAAACCCTAAACCCTAAACCCTAAACCCTAAACCCTAAACCCTAAACCCTAAACCCTGAATGAACCCTAAACCCTAAACCCTGAACCTCCCACGCCCACCTCTGCGAGGCTGCTTGGGAGATGGCGGGCTGGATCCAAGAACAGGACCCTCGCGGCTGGTTTCAGTGGTACTGCCGATTCTACCAGGCCCTCCATCACTTTGTCATAGTGGGGTAGCATTTTACATGTTTAAGGGTACCTAAACTCAAGAAGGAACAGAAAATTCATGTTTTTATACTATCCCAACCATGAACTAGTCCCCTGAACTCCCCAATTGGAGCTTGATTGTGGATCCTTTTGTGAGTGGGGGAGGGCTGGTGGGGGTTGCTGAAGATGGGGAGTAGTATGGGATCCCTGCAGGAAGCGGGTTGTTGGGGGCCTCTTCTGGTTTCGGGTCTCTTGGTAGGGTTTCCTGTCCCAAAACGAACGGTCCCAAAGGGCACCTCGCACCTAAAGGCAGCGGCCCGCGGCCTTAAGCAGCATACGCCCGAAGCTGTCGGATTCGGGTTTTGTTGCTTACAGCATGGGCGGTTTAAAACTCAGAGTTTGCGTGAACCTTGAACCCAAAACCCTAACTCTTAGCCCTAAACCTTAAACCCTAAGCCTAAACCCTGACCCTAAACCCTAAACCCTAAACCTCCTAAACCCTAAACCCTAAACCCTAAACCCTAAACCCTAAACCCTAAACCCTAAACCCTAAACCTTAAACCCCAACTCGTATACCACTTCCGTCGAGGGCCGCCGAAGCCCGGACGACTCCAGGCAAATCCAGCGCTGGAAAGCCTGCGCAGGCAGTCTTTTCCTTTTTTTGTCAAAAGAAAGCATACACATACTCTGTGTCTATATATGCATACATACATGCATACATATTTGGGATGTAGTTTATCGTTATGTGTATGTGCAGTATGCAAAGAAAACATCGATAAACATATGAAGATAAATATGTAGATCTGTAAATATGCTTGGTGGCCCAGTGGCGCCCCTTTTAGAGCTTAGGGTTCCTTTGTCAAAGTGACCAAAACCAACAAAAGGGGGACCCGCATGTACCTGTTTATACTACGTTACTGGGCTACCACGTTGCAGAAGCTTGTCCTTGCGCTTTGGGATTGGGGTTTCGGGCTTAGGATTTCGCAGCAGACATATGATTGCCAACTAAGAACCCTAAGCCCTAGACCCCTCATCCAATCAGGGCGTTTAGGGTTCAAGGGTTGTTCGGGTTTGGGGGTTCGTTTGCTGGGCGTTCGTCTCTCGCGCATGAGGGAGGGCGCGTAAGGAGGTTCAGATCCCCTACTAGACCCCCCAACATCTAAGCCAAACCCTAAACCTCAAATGCCCCACCCTGGAAGTTAAGCTTAGGGTTTCAGGGTTTAGGGTTTAGGGCCACACAGACTGGTCCAGGTTTCATGGGGCGCTGGCGCAACCAGCTGTGCTCGCGCATCAACGGCTCAGGGAGAGCCTACAACGATGCTGCCGCAGCGCCAGTCATAAGGCAGACGCTGCTCCACTGGGCCTATGAGCTTACAGAGTACGATTGGGAGCTCTGGTTCACGCGCACATAAAAAGGGCCGTGCCCTAAAACCCCCAAAATCCCGAAGCTCAAAAACCACAGCAGAACCTCCCAAGAAAGCACCCTAAACAACCCTCATCCCTAAACCCTAAAGCCTGATCCCTGAAACCTAAAGCCTCAACCTCTCAGACATCCCTCCACTGTCATCAGATGAGTCGGCTTGCACCGCTCAGCTCTCAAAGTGCAATGGGCTTCTCCCTCGGCCGGCTCCGATCTGCTGAACACCTTTTTTTTTTAAACTAACTGTTGCACCCCAGGAATTCAGTCGGTTTTTTGCCCAGTCAAATCCGAAAGGTGAACATCAGCAGTAAAATTCACACCTTCTCCTCTACGAAGACGAGATGTATAAACGAAACCTACTTTGATGATATGTCAGTCTTCCTAATGTAAATCTCCAGTGCAGTTTTTGTAAGCTAGCACACCATTGATTATTAAATGGCGCACCATTGATTATTAAATGTACTTGGTTTCTCGGTATCATAGGAAAGGATAAATGCTCGTTCGCAAAGTTGAGTAATATTCCCGTGAGCTCATGGTCATGATTGTGTTGTTTGGTGCTTCCAACCCTCACGTTGAATCAATGCATAGTTCTTGCTCCTGAAGGCAACAATATAAAGATAGATCAGCTATGAACGTTCTATGGGGGTTCTTCACCTTCGGCTTCAGGGTTTAGGCTTTAGGGTTTAGGGTTTAGGGTTTGGGGTTTAGGGTTTAGGGTTACTGACCCTACCTCTAAGCTTGGGCAGAGTTCGTGCAGTGCCCCCGCCGCGCGCATTCGCAGTCTCACGGCTTCGGCCGAAGAGCGGTGCAGAAGATCGTCTTGGGGCCTTCGGGTTTAGGGTTTAGGGTCTTGCCTGTTTTCAGAACAGATTTCAGGGCTTCAGAGGGGGTGACCAGCGCGCCAGATCCGCCAGCACAAGCAAGAAGACCCTTCATAATGGGAACCCCAAACAGGGAACCCCAAGAATTTTGTGGGAATATAATCGGAGACCTACCGGGCTTCTATTCCTACTATATTCTCTGGGGTTCCCAGTAGGATCCTACTTTATATGCCTACTATATTCTCTTGAAATTTCTACTATATTCTGTGGGGTTCCCAGTAGGATCCCTAGCATTCCGGGACGCTTCACACGGCCCGCTTGGGGCCTTCGGCCCTTGTTCGGCCATGATGAGCTTTCGTCTGGTTCTCCAGCAGCTGTCCCTGCCTCAGTGGGCTTTTGGGCCCTAAACCCTATTATAAACCCTAAACCTGAAACCCGAAACCCTAAACCCTCAACCCTCAGCCCTAAACCCTCAACCCTCAACCCTCAACCCAGACCGGCATCGACGGCAAGCTCATGAGCCCTGGCCCCCGGCAACGGCACGAAGAAAGCCCTGAAAAGCCTCAAGGGCCGGTTTAGGGTTTAGGGTTTAGGGTTTAGGGCCAGTTTAGGGTTTAGAGTTTAGGGTCTAGCGTTCAGGGTCTACGCTTCTTTGGGATCTGTTCGAAGATTTTCCCTGGTTTGTGCGGGGGACCAATGTTGAGTTTCGCCGAGGCCGCCTGTGCAAACAGCGCACCCCGGAGATTTTTGAAATGCTTTAAAAACGGGTTTGTGCCTGTGTCTTGCAGGGCTTGGCAGAACCCGCAAAACCCTAAACCTTGGCTGTGTCTATCAGTTTGGGGTTTGGTCTCTGATTTACAAACCCTAAGCCCTAAAACAACCCTAAACCCGGAAAAGGTGAGTCCAGCTAACAATGCAAAAATCCCTAAACCCTAAACCCTAAACCCCAAATCCCAAACCCCAAACCCAAACCCCAAACCACCCTATACCCCAAGCGCTGTGTATGGTCAAATCCGAGGTGCTGCGCGCATCGCACAGATGCGTCAGGCCATGCCCGATTCCTCGATCACAGGCTGGCGGGGCAACCTCGGCCCTAAACCCCAAACCCCAAGCCCTAAACCCCAAACCCTAAACCCCTAAACCCCAAACCCTAAACCCTGAACCGCCACCTCCCCACCCGACCTCCAGACCCCCCAGTCCAAGAACCAGAAGCCTCGTTGAGGGGGGGCAGCGTTTGGGGTTTGAGGGCTTTGGTGTGTTGGGTGGAGGGTTTGAGGCTTTTTGGTGTGTTGGGTGGAGGGTTTGAGGCTTTTTGGTGTGTTGGGTTGAGGGTTTGAGGCTTTAGGGCTTTCGGGGCGGGGGGGCGCAGCCCCCCCCCCCCCCCCCGGCTTTGCAACCACAATACTCACACGATGGGTTTCAACAAGATCCACACGCTTTGCACGGCTGAAAAAAAGCGGGGGTTGGGGGTGGGGGGGGCGGGGGGGGCAGCCCCCCCCCCCCATTTGCAACACAATGCTCACCGATGGGCAGGACGACTCACAGGCTTTGAATCACGCTTTGCACGGCTTAAAACAAGCGGGTTGGGGGGGACCCCCATTTGCAACCACAATGCTCACATGATTGGTTTCAACAAGATTCATAGGCTATGAATCACGCTTTGTACAGCTGAAAAGAAGCGGGGGGGTTGAGGGGGGCGCAGGCCCCCCCCCCCCATTTTCAAGCACAATGCTCACATGATGGGTTTAGGCTTTGAAGCACCCCTACTTTTAGTAGGATTTCTTATTCACGAGTTGTTTCGGGTCTGTTTTCTTGGCTTTTTCTTGGGAAAAAGCTACATTCCGTCCATATTTTCATAGGATTCATAAAACTTTTCGTAGGATTTATTCTTATAATTCTTTTGGTTTGTTTTCTTGGTTTTTCCTAGGAAAAAACAGCCCCCCCCCCCACCCCCCCCCCACCCCCCCCCCCACCCCCCCCCCCACCCCACCCCCATTTGCAACACAATGCTCACATGATTGGTTTCAACAAGATTCATAGGCTTTGAATGCTTTGCACTGCTTAAACGAAGCGGGGGGGGGTTGGGGGGGGTTTAGGTTTGCTTGGCCCCCTAAACCCTGAACCCTAAACCCTTAGCCCGAAGCCCTAAACCCTAAACCCTACACTCTTCCAGGGTTTCGAGGGCTTGCTGTGCGGCTCACAGTTCAGCAGCCTGTAGGCTTGATTTGGGCTTAGGGTTTAGGGTTTAGGTCTAGGATTCAGGGTTCAGGGTTCAGGGTTCAGGGTTCAGGGGTCAGGGTTCAGGGTTTAGGGTTTAGGGTTTAGGGTTTAGGGTTTAGGGTTTAGGGTTTAGGGTTGGGAGGCGGTGTCCCGTCTACCGGAGGGGCTGTTCAAGGGGGGATTCTATTCTATTTGGGACGTTTAGGGTTTAGGGTTTAGGGTTTAGAGTTTAGACCCTGATGTTTTCAAGACGCCCCAGGCTTAGTGCCGGCAAGGCATGTGACTTGAAAAGGGCCGACACCTATGGGATCCGTCACCTATGGGTTTAGGGTCTAGGGTTTAGGGTTTATAAGGGTTAAGGGTTTAGGGTTTAGGGTTTAGGGTTTAGGGTTTAGGGTCCCCACGACCCGCCTCTCCACCCGTCTTACGTATTTAGGGCTTTCGGGTTTAGGGTTTTGGGGTTTTAGGGTCTTGTGGTTTTAGGGTTTTCGTGTTTTAGGGTTTTAGGGTTTTAGGGTTTTAGGGTTCTAGGGTTCTAGGGTTTTAGGGTTTTAGCGTTTAGGGTTTAGGGTTTAGGGTTTATGGTTTAGGGTCCCTAAACCCTAGGGTTTCAGGGATCAGGTTTGAGGATCCCATGCCTGACGACACCTGTGCCCCGAACCGATGACGTCGCCCCAGGCTCCAGGGAGCTCGCAGCCGAGATTCTGGCTCTTCTTTAGGGCTTCGGGGTTAGGACTTAGGGTTTGGGAACCCTGACCCCTAAACCCTAAACCCTAAACCCTGAGCCCTAGACCCTAAACCCTAAACCCTAAACCCATGCCCTGAAGGGTGGGTCAGCGTCAAGTTGTGACGGGTTAAGGGTTTGGAGTTTTGGGTTTAGGGTTTGGGGGTTAGGGTTTAGAGTCTAGGGTTTGGGGGTTTTAAGCTTTAGGGGTTCAGGGCTTAGGGTTGGTAGGGAGGGGTTTGGAGTTTAGGGTTTAGGGTTTGGGGGTTTAGGGTTTAGGGTTTAGGGTTTAGGGTGTAGGTTTTCGGGTATTTACGGCGTCGGGCAAAGTTTGAGCTCAGGATGGCTCGCTCAAGATTCTCAGCTCTCTTGCATCGGGGGGGGGGGGGGGGGGGTGGTAGAAATGGAAGCCCATAGAACCCTAAACCCTAAACCCTAGACCCTAAACCCCAAACCCTAAACCCTAAACCCTAAACCGTAAACCCTAAACCCTAAACCCCAAACCCTAAACCCTTTGCCAGGAAACCCTAGAAACCCTAGAAGCCCTATAAACTCTAAGCCCTGAACCTGAAGCCCTAACCCCGAAGCCCTAAGCCCTAAGCCCTAGAAACCCTATAAACTCTAAGCCCTAAACCTGAAGCCCTAAACCCTAAGCCGTAAGCCCTAAGCCCTAAGCCCTAAGCCCAGCAAAGGCCCACACAGCCTCCGAACCTGAAAGCCTACTAAACCCTCAACTACAAACCCTTTGCCAGTTGTGGATCCACAAGTTGTGTGAATTTATACTGCCAACGCCACAGACAGCGAAGGCGGTGATTTCTTAGTTTTCTGCAGTTAATTGATAATTCACTTCTTCGCTAAGAATCTCTTGCGTTCTTCTCGCATGGGGCGTCCGATGATATCTCGCATAAACCCTAAACCCTAGAAGCCCTATAAACTCTAAGCCCTGAACCTGAAGCCCTAACCCCGAAGCCCTAAGCCCTAAGCCCTAAGCCCTTAGAAACCCTATAAACTCTAAGCCCTAAACCCTAAGCCGTAAGCCCTAAGCCCTCAGCCCTAAGCCCAGCAAAGGCCCACACAGCCTCCGAACCTGAAAGCCTACTAAACCCTCAACTACAAGCCCGAAGCCCCAAACCCTGAACCTTAAACCCTAAACCCTAAACCCTAAACCTTAAACCCTCAACCCCAAAAGTGCCAAGAACAAAAGAAGACCCTGAACCTTAAACCCAAGACCCCCGACAGTGCCAAGAAAGCGAGGTGAACTCACTCCCAGCCAATGTCCGCAACCTAAGGAAGTAGCGGATGGCAGGGAGGGGGGTTTAGGGTTTAGGTTTCGGATTCAGGGTTTAGGGTTTCGCCCCCCCCCCCCCCCGCCCCTTTCCCCCCGCCTCCCCCCCGCCCGAAAGCCCCAAAGACCCCAAACCTCAAAGCCCTAAAGCCTCAAAAGCCAAAGCACCCTTTAAGTTCCAAACCCAAACCCCTAAAGCCTTCACAAGCCCAAAGCCCCAAACCCTAAACCAACAGCCCTACAACCCTGAAGCCCTAACATCCCGCAAGGTGTAGAGGTTGCGGTTTGCGGCTTGAGGTTCAAGATGAGGGCTTGTGGGCTAGTGTGGTTCAGCTTGTAACAAGCCCCGGAAGCCAGAAAGACCAATACCTTTTGAATTGGGTTTGGGGGCGTGGAGTTGAGTGTTGCAATTGAAAACATACAGAGGTCCCAGAAGCATTCAGTGATGCAGGCTATATGCCTGAGCTATGGGGTATTGTGCACCAAGAGTCCTGCACAAGGGTTCAGGGTTAGTCCCTCAAATGCTGATGTGGGTATGTAAGTAATGTCAAAGTTCTGTGGGCCCTAAACCCTGCTTTACCCTTTCTGGGGCCGGGGGGGAAGGGGGGGTTGTTCTAAAGGCCCTTCTGAAGAGGTTGATCATGGGATAAGAGCCCTAACTACTAGAAACGGAACCTGCCGATGATTCCCTCGCCTCCCCCCTCCCCCCCCGCCAAGTCCTCCCCAGCTTTGTCCTAAAGCCTAAACCCCAAAACCCTAAACTCTACCCTAACCTCAAAACCCTAAACCCTAACCCCTAGAATTCTTGAGGTCCGGCGTTTGTCCAAAGGCTTCGGCAAGGCCGGGACTGCTTTTCTAAGGGGCATCTACGTGAAGACCTTTTGGGTTTAGGGTTCAGGGTTTAGGGGTTTAAGACAGTTGTGACCACATCTAGCCTACGTCTGAGAACCCTGGATTTCACCAACCACGCGACCAAAACAATAGCTGATATCCACAGGGAGGTGTTGTGGGCATCTTGGAGGTACCGCTTGTGGTGAAGGCCCCAAGCCACCCTCAATCTAAGCGGGGTGCCTCGCCCCATGATCCATCCGAGAAGATCCCAAACCCTAGCGCAACCTAAACCCTAAGCCCAACAACCCTAAACCCTAAGCCCCAACCCCTAAACCCTAAGCCCCAAAACCCCAAACCCTAAGCCCCAAAAACCCTACACCCTAAGCCCCAAAACCCGAAAATCGTATCAAGCCAGATACCAGGTTTCGACACCCGTCCGGATCTTCTACCAATCGACGGGGCCAGACGCCTTGGGCCTCAGCCTGGGGATCCGCGCTTACAGGCCTTTTTTTGTTCTTGTTGCATCTCCTAAACGTCCTGAACCACTAAACCCAAAACTCAAAACCCTAAACCCTAAATCCTTAACCCTAAACCCCAAACCCTAGCAAAGTTTCACTCAATCATCCGAAGGAAGCAGCTCCCTAGTACTTCCCAAGGTTGGATAAGGTTCCCTCTTGGTGTAGGGATTAGGGTTTAAACCCCCTCAAGGACCTTCAACCCTCAACAAGGCCTTGAGGAAAACTGGAGTTTGGGGCTTGGAAACCCTACACTTCAGGGAGCACGTTCGCACACATTATATAGCACTGTCTACACGGTTTCGGATTTAGGGTTTAGGGGTTGGGGTTTAGGGTTCAGGGTTCAGGGTTCAGGGTTCAGGGTTTAGGGTTTAGGGTTTAGGGTTCAGGGTTTAGAGTTTAGGGTTTAGGGGTGTAGACCCTGTCCCGCCACGCCTGAGGCTGACAGATTTGACGAGGCCTGGGCAGAGTGTGATTCACGTCAGAGTCTCCTGTCGTCCATCGTTACTCCTAAACTCTAAACCCTAAACCCTAAACCCTAAACCCTAAACCCTAAACCCCCTACATGCCCCCCCCCCCCCCCCCGAAGCTCCTGAAGGCCTTTCGCAACAGCGACCTTGCCACCATGGTACATCTCATGGAGTCGAAGCAGGCCGAAAACCCTGAGCCCTAAACCCTAAACCCTAAACCCTAAACCCTAAACCCTAAACCCTAAACCCTAAACCCTAAACCCTAAACCCTAAACCCTAAACCCTAAACCCTAAACCCTAACCCTAAACCCTATACCCTAAACTAGAACCCTAGAACCCTAGAACCCTAGAACCCTAGAACCCTAGAACCCCAGAACCCTAGAACCCCAGAACCCTAGAACCCCAGAACCCTAGAACCCTAGAGCCCTAGAGCCCTAGAGCCCTAGAACCCTAGAACCCTACAACCCTACAACCCTAAACCCTAAACCCTAAGCCCTAAACCCCAAACCCTAAACCCCCGAACCCTCAAGCTTAACACCTTGATGCTGGAGTCCCTCAGCCCCCACTCTGACACAGGAGTGTTAGGGTTTCTGGTTCAGGGTTTAGGGTTTAGGGTCACTGATTGCCAAGATTGTACCTTTGCAGACCTCTCTATGAAAATAGCAACTCTCATGCCTACATGGCGAGCTTGGGGGGGGGGGAGGAGACGAGTTTGGGGATTTGGAGGTTTTGGAGTGTTTGGGGTGTAGGGCTTTGGGTTTGGGGTGTTCAGGGTTTAGGTTGCCAAGAACGATCAGATTGCGCCCCTTGATTGTTTGACTTTGACCTCCCCCATGTAGTTTTGACTCCTCTCTGTTTCTTTTTCAGGCCTAAACTAAACCTAAACCCCTGCCGCCATTTAACCACTAGCTTGTTTTTGTTCGTTGAACGCCCCTACGCCTGCGTTTTGAGCCTCTAAAAGTTTTTTCAATTGGCACCCTCTAGGTTTAGACTCTCTCCCCCGCTACTTCGAGGTTCAGGGTACTTAGTAACCCCTGTCAGTGTAGCTATAGTAGCAGGGGAACCCATGATAAACCCTCTCATATCTTCCAGGCTTGGTGCTCATCTTGTCTTAGAGGGCGCATGGTGGGTTTCTAGGGTGCTAGCAAGAACCCTAAGCCCTAAGCCTAAACCCTAAACCCTAACGCCCCGACTTCTGACCTGTTCCCCCGAAATGCCTCTCTGGGGTGTGCACATTGCTTGCGAAGAAACTACTTGTCAACGCCCTGACAGCCCCAAACCCCTGAAACCCTGAAGCCCTAAAACCCTGAAACCCTGAAACCCCAACTAGGGCTCAGGGTCTAGGGTCCACGCCTAAAACCCAGAAGCCCGAAGCCTGAAGCTCCGAAAAACCCTAAACCCTAAACCCTAAACCCCTTAATCCCTAAAAGCAAGCTCCAAAAAAGCGCCCGCTCCAACCCGAACAAGGCCATCGAGAACCTCTTAGAGCCTAAACATCCGTGGGCTGAGGACAGAGGGGTTCGGGTTTAGGGTTTAGGGTTGGGTTGGAAGTTTAGGGTTTAGGGTTTAGGGTTTAGGGTTTAGGGTTTAGGGTTTAGGGTTTAGGGGTTTAGGGGTTTAGGGTTTAGGGTTTAGGGGTTTAGGGGTTTAGGGTTTAGGGTTTAGGGTTTAGGGTTTAGGGCTTTGGCTTAGGGGGCTTCGGGGTTCAGGGTCTATTTATCCTCTCTTTTTTTCAAACTTGCTGTTGCTATTTTTCTAGTATGCAAGAGCCTCTCGCGCCCTGTTTCTGGTTACGGGTGAGAGCTTTCAAGTACTTGCTTGCGGTTTCAGGGGCTGTACCCTAAACCCTGAACCCTAAACCCTAAACCCTAAACCCTAAACCCTAAACCCTAAACCCTAAACCCTAAACACCAGGTCGTTGCTGCTAAGTGTAGGTAGGAGGTCCGGGGTTTATGCGTGCAGGGGCGTCATCCCAGGGACTTGGGGTTTAAGGACGTGGCACAGCGACCAGTGCGGCACCGTAGTTGGTCTTTCCAGTTGCACACTAAACCCTAAAGTTTAGGGTTTAGTAAACCCTAAACCCTAAATCCTAAACCCTAAAACCTACGCCCTAAACCCTAAATCCCTTGGCTACGGCCAATCTCGGCCTTCCCATTGGGGTTGGTTGGGACAAACTGATTGAAGCTCTATGGGCCCTAATCCCTATGAACCTGTAGAAAATGGCATGGGTCTAGGGGCCCTAAACCCTAAACCCTAAACCCTGAACCCTCAAACCTCAAACCCTAAACCCTAAACCCTAAACCCTAAACCCTAAACCCTATACCCTAAACCCTAAACCCTAAACCCTAACCCCAGTAAGCCCTAAACTGCTTGCAGCCTGATGTTCATACCCGCCCGAGGACCCACAGACGGAGAGAGCCTCAGCAGGGCTCAGCCAGTGCATAAGGTTTAGAGTTTCAGGCGAACTGCCCTAAACCCTAGCCCTAAACCCGAAACCCGAAACCCTAAACCCTAAACCCTAAACCCTAAACCCTAAACCCTAAACCCTAAACCCTAAACCCTAAGCCCTAAGCCCTAAGCCCTAAGCCCCCAAAAGGCATAGGCATCAAAAAAAAAAATAATAAGCATCAAAAAGAAAAATAATAGGGATCAATAAAGAAAATAATAGGCATCAAAAAAAAAAATAAGCCATCCGGCCCACCTGCGTGGTCCTCTGGTCCCGTGGTCCTCTGGTCCCGTGGTCCTCTGGTCCGGTGGTCCTCTGGTCCCGTGGTCCTCTGGTCCCGTGGTCCTCTGGTCCCGTGGTCCTCTGGTCCCGTGGTCCTCTGGTCCCGTGGTCCCCTGGTCCTCTGGTCCCCTGGTCCTCTGGTCCTCTGGTCTGCTTGTCTGTCCGCCTGGTCCTGCGGGTCCTATGCGTATAAATAAATAATTAAATTAGACAAATAAGTAAAAATCAATAAATATAAATGTATATTATATACACGCGATAGTGAAGGTCAACGTGTGTGTATATATGTATGTATGTATGTATGTATGTATGTATGTATGTATGTATGTATGTATGTATGTATGTATGTATGTGCATGTGTATATATATATATATACATATTACATAATACACATTACATTACACATTACCTATTATATACTATACATTATATATTATATATTATATATTATGTATTATGTATTATGTATTACGTATTCTGTATTATGTATTATGTATTATGTATTATGTATTATGTATTATGTATTGTGTATTATTTATGTATTATGAATTCTATATGTTTTATGTTTTATGTACTATGTATTAGAAATATATCATATGTTTTATATTATGTATTCTGTATATGTATTATGTGTTATGTATTATGTATTATGTATCATGTTTTTATAGGTCGTATTACTATGTATTTTATTATATATTATATATTATATATTATATATTATATATTTTATAATATATATTATATTATTATTAATTATATTATATATATTTTTATTATATGATAGTATATATTACATATTACATATTATATATCTATATATATATTTATATATATATTATATATAATCTATAGTTATTTATATATTATTATATTATCACATAATATATATATATTATATTTATACCTATACTTATATTATATATATATATATACATATATATATATATCATTTATATTTATATTTATATTTTCATATTGTCGTACATTATATGATATGTGTATGTATATAAGTAAATATAAATATGAATAAATAAATAAACATAAATAAGTAAATATATATATATATATAGCATATTGTATATTATATGTCATATATTGCATATCATGTATTGTATATTGCATATTATATACTGCATATAATGCATAATATAAAGTATATAATATATAATATATAATGTATACATAATATACAATATATAAAATATATAATATCATTTATTATTTATTAATTCATTATTTATTATTCATTATATAGTATATGTTATATATTATGTAGTATGTAGTATATATTGTTCTTTGAAGCCATTGGAATGCAAAGAAAATGGAAGTTTTTTGCTTAAAACATGTAGAAGTAGAGTTTTTCGGATGGAAACATAGAGATAATAGAGGATTTCTCATGAAAACGTGAAAACAGTAGACGTTTTCTTGTGGGAGTATGAAGAAATAGAGGTTTTCCCATTGAAAGATCGAGAAACTAGAAGGTTTTCCAACCACTACCACCACGTCTACGCATCGTGCGAACATTGTTTGCAAATGGGGGGGGCTGCGCCCCCCCCAACCCCCCCGCTGTTTTTTTTAAGCTGTGCAAAGCGTGCTGCAAAGCCAAGTGGGGGGGTGTGGGGGGGGGGGGGGCTGCGCCAACCCCAACCCCGCCGCGTTTTTATCAAGCTGTGCCACTGCAAAGCGTGCTTTATGAATCTTGTTGAAGCCATTGGGATACTAAAAGTTTAAGTTTTTCTTAAAATACATGCAAATAGAGGTTTTCCGATGGAAACATAGAGATGATAGAGGTTTCCTATGAAAACGTGAAGAAAATAGAGGTTTTCTTGTGGGAATATGAAGAAATAGAGGTTTTCCTATTAAAGGATCGAGAAAATAGAAGGTTTTCCAACCACCACCACCACCCACTAGTACCCATCGTGCGAGCATTGTGTTTGCAAATGGGGACCCCCCCCCCCCCCCCCAACCCCCCCCCCCCCCCCCCCCCCAACCCCCCACCCCCCCCCAACCCCCCCCCCCCCCCACCCCCCCCCCCTCCCGCTGTATTCCAAGAGGAAAATGGGTTATTTTTTTTTTTGATGCTTATTTATTTTTTTTTTGATCCCTTGGGGTTATTTTTTTTTTGATGCTTATTTATTTTATTTTTGATCCTTCACCCGCCTCCAAAACCCTAAACGCTAAACCCTAAACGCTACGAAAAATCCTGGGTGCAACAGCGCCGTTTGCTGTGCATCCCAGGGTCCAACGTGGGCTGTACTTTACACAGTTACACATCAGGGGTTAGGGTTTAGTTGGGGTTTGGAGGCGGTTTAGGGTTTAGGGTTTCGGGTTTAGGGTTTAGGGCTTGGCCAAGGGCGGCCTCAGTTTTCTTGCACGCCCCTTCCGTTCTTAACGTCCATGTTACCAGTGCACTCAGCGCGTACTCAAAAAAGCGAGGCAAACGACCCGATGAGTCATAGATCGTAGACCCTTGGCCCTAGGCCCTCGACCCGAAACCCGAAACCCTAGACCCTAAACCGAATTTCCCTGGCCCCCTGCCCCCCCCCCCCCCCGACCTCCCAGACCCTGAACCTCATTCCGGTGGTTTCAGGTGGGAGTTCTTGCCGCTCTGCTGCTTGGTTATCTTGCTTCTTCGGTTGGGGAGGACCAGCTGTGGATTCCGTCTGGGGTTTAGGGTTTAGGATTTAGGTTTTAGGGTTTGGGTTTAGAGTGTATGGCTTAGGGTTTTTTGGAGTTTAGGAGCTTAAGGCTTCAGGATTTGATGTTCGGGGTTTTGGGTCCAAGTGGATCAAGGGGATCGACCTCACGTTCGAGCCTTGAACCTGACACACTCAGGGTTTTTAGGGTTTGGGGTTAAGGGTTTAGGGTTTAGGGCGTTTAGGGGGTTTAGGGGGGTTTAGGGGGTTTAGGGTTAGGCAACACAGATGCCCCTGCCGAGAGGAAAACCCTAAGCCCTAAGCCCTAAGCCCTAAACCCTAAACCCTAAACCCTACATGGGCCTTCAGGCTTGGGGTTGTGGCCCTGTGCTTTTGGGGGTCTTTTTGCCAACCAGAGGCTCCCTAAGGAGGGGCTCTTCTGTCCCCGTCACGTGGTGTGGGTTTCTGAGGGCCAGGGTTTTGGGATGCTGGATTTAGGGTTTGGGGTTTAGGACGTAGGGGTTGAGGGGTTTGGGGAGGTTAGGGTCCAGGGTTAGTGGCTTAGCGTTTCGGAATCTGGGATTTAGGGTTTAGGGTTTGGGGCCTTGCAGGCTTCGGGGGGCTTCAGGGTATCGAGGCCCTGGACGCGCTCTTTTTGTGAAGATGTGTTGTCCCAAGACATCCCCCCCGCGAGGCGCAGAATCCACGAATCCCCAAAACCCCAGACCCAGTAATCCCTACCCCCTAACCCCTAACCTTAAAACCTAAACCCTAAACCCAAAACCCTAAACCCTAAACCCCAAACCCCTAAACCCCTAAACCCCTGAACCCTAAACCCCTAAACCCCGAAACCCTAAACCCCTAAACCCTAAACCCAATATACCCTGATCCCTGAACCCCGACCCAGTCATCCTCCGAACCGTGGCTGCAGGACGATGCAGCTATCAGGGACGACATCGGGAACGCAGGTGCGACAGCCGGAGTTATGTGCTCTTGGCTTTCTTCTGGCTGGCTCTTGGGACTTTAACCCTTTTGGGTTTTTGTAGAAACTGCAATACGGAGCCTAAAAGTTGAACTTCTAGGAGGGGTTCAGAAGTCAGCCAAGTGCTCCTGTGCTTTTTACCCACACGTTAACTACCCTAACTACCCGATGTACTTTAACTTCACTAAGAGTACCAAAACAACCCGAACTACCCTAACTAACCTAGCTACCGTAGCTACACTAGCTACCCTGACTATCCTAACTGCCCTGACTACTCTAACTACCCAAACCCCACCTAACCCTACATAAACATGTTTTTTGTGTTCCCTTCTTGGACTTAACAGGATTGCAATCAAAACTAGTTTTTTCAGACGGTTTCCAGGGTCAACCTAGCTAGCCCTACCTCCAGAAACGGTCCCAAATGACCCTTTCCATGGTTTAAGGGCTTGAGGGGTGCTAAAGCACTAAGCTCTTCAGCCCGAAACCTAAACCCTAAACCCACACCCTAAACCCTGTTTCGTTTCTGGCCCATGCATCGCAGGTGCAATCCCCGCGCTCGTGCGGATGCTCGAATCGGAGGCTGGCTAGTTTTGCGGTTCAAGGTTCCCTCAACCCAAAAAGTCTGCCCTTAGTATAAATATGGTTAATTGGCTACCAAGCTTTGCTAGGAATCCAATGGGGCGTGTTTCCGTCTGTTCGATTAGGACACGAAGGGTACCGCTACTGCGCTCCTAAGTAGGTGCTCTGCAGTAAACCCTAAACCCGAAACCCCAAACTACCGAAACCCAAAACCCGAAACCCTAAACCCTAAACCCTAAACCCCAAAACCCTAAACCCTAAACCCTAGAATTCCGAAACCCTACGCCCCGCACCACAACACAGTTTCAGTGCCTGTGCCGCTCTTCAAATCCAGGGTTCCAAGTGTGGGCCCTTAATTTGGGTCCCTTGTTAGATAACCCGTATATACACCACATATAACCAGGGTTGGGGGTTTAGGGTTTAGGGTTTAGGGTTTAGGGTTTAGGGTTTAGGGTTCGTAAACCAGGATGAGGGACGATACTAAGTAAGGGCACCTGGTCTGAATCCTAAAACCCTAAACCCCCCAACCCTGAAGCCTAAACCCTAAAGCCTCAGCCCTAAGCCCTAAGCCCTAAGCCCTAAGCCCTAAGCCCTAAACCCTAGACCCTAGACCCTAAACCCTAAACTGAGCCCGGGGCCGTCGAGCAGGGCGAACGCACCGAAGCCGGCAGGCGAGGTAGCTCCGGAGCCAGAAGCCCTCCGGCGGGCGACGGAGCTCCAGTCCCGCAGGCAGCTGCGGGCTGCGCGGTGGACCCGGCAGGTCGCTGGCGAGAAACCCGTCAGGTCGCCCTAGAATGAGATACCCCAAACCTGCGGGTAAAACGCCGCAACCTCCTTTTGTGAGGTCTCTCAGGGCCCCTCCCAGAGGAGCCCCACCTCCAGCCGTGGTTGTTTTTCGTGACCAGAGGAACCCAGAGCCTGTCCAGGCAGGCAGCCCAGCAATTTTCCTCGTATTGGGCATCTGCCTCTGCTTGTGCCTCAGAGGCCCTGCCTGGGAGGCCCCCGGGAGGCCCCTGCCTGGCAAGCCCCTGCCTGGAAGGCCCGCTCTGGGAGGCCCCTGCCTGTGGGAGGCCCCTGTCTGGGAGGCTCTACCTCGGGGTGGCCCCTTCCTAGAAAGGCGCTGAGGCTGGGCCCTGTCTGGGAGGCCCCTGCCTTGGGCGGCCCCTGCCTAAGACCCCTGCCTGGAGGCCCCTGCCTGACAGGGCCCCTTGCCTGGAAGGCCCCTGCCTGGGAAGCCCCTGCCTGCGAGGCCCCGCTCGGGCCCTTATCTGGCCTCTTCAAGAGCTTTTCTAAGGGACCTTCAAAGGGTCACCGGACCCACCCCAAATGAGGGGGAGGGACCCCAGGATCGGCCCGGGCCCCAGTTAAAAATGCGATTTTTTAGTACTCAAGCGACGGTTCTGGGTGGGCTCTCGTTTTCTGCATTTTTGATCAAAACCGAGCCTTCACTGATTCCAGCCAAAAACACCCCAAATGAGGGGGTCAAGCAAGACGCAGCATTATCAAGGACGAAGGCGGCAGCCAACCCAATCCCAAACCTTTGACTTTTTGGCCCTCCCAGAAGCCCTCGAATGATGGACATCTAAGCGCAACATTAGAAATGGCGAAAGCCCAAACCTTTGATTTCACGCCCTTCCAAGCAAGTTTTCCAAACCCCCGCCCAGCACGCAGCATCGCCGAGGGCGAAGGCGGCAGCCAGCCCCAAGCCCAAACCTCCAGCAGCCCTCGATTGATAGATATCTCCCTTGCAATGCCTAAGGGCTGCAACTTCAGGGTAGTTGATCTGCATCGATGCCGAGCTTTTAACCCAGCCAATGGACAAGAGAAAAATAACAAAAGCACGATCAGAGTTCAAAAAGAACCCTAAACCCGTAAAGGTTAAGGCGCGGGTGGAGCGCCAGCGGGGGTGGGCTTATGCAAGTCGGGGCGCGCGCCTGGGTGCTTTCAGCACCAGCGCGCCCACTCATTGAGACACCCTAAACCCTAAACCCTAAACCCTAAACCCTAAACCCTAAACCCTAAACCCTAAACCCTAAACCCTAAACCCTAAACCCTGTCTGCCTGAAAGGAGTCAGATGCCCAGCAGGCCGCAGTGATAGCCGAAGCCCCAGATCCCGCGCTGCGCGGAGAAGACCGGCCTTGGGACAGTTTTCTTGGGCTTTTACTGGGTCTAGGGGGTTTGGGGTTTGGGGTTTGGGGTTTAGGGTTAGGGGAGTTTAGGGTTTTGGCCTTGGGATTAAGGCAGTTCTCTAAATTAGGGTCCAATTCTGGGGTCCTGACTTTCCAGGAGCCGTGCAAAATGTAGGACCCACACAAAGCACCCTGATTTTCGAGAACCAGAGGGCTTATGACGTTAGAAAGTGTAGGGGTCAAGCAGGACCATGGGACAAAGAGAGCATCATGTGTAAGAACGTAGGATTCAGAAGGTGTAAAATGGGCCCAGTCGGCCCAGGTATGGTTGTAGGACGTGCTGAATGACTGTGATCAGTGAATAGTTAAGTCTTTTGTCTTCACTCCCCGTTGGTATCATGTCGCGCAAAAACTCATATGCCATCGTATCCTCCTGATTCGATGTCAAGTTTTTTCATGTTTTTTTGCGTTTGTTTGGTTCGCAGGGCTTGGGGTACCTCCCCGAATAAAGAAAGCTTGCCGAGGCTTTGAAATACCTCACGGAGGACTGCCGCAGCGGCCCCGGACCCTGAACCCTGAACCCCAAACCCTAAACCCTAAACCCTAAACCCTAAACCCTAGGCCCTAAACCCTAAACCCTAACCCTAAACCCTAAGCCCTAAACCCTAAACCCTAAACCCTAAGCCCTAAGCCCTAAACCCCAGGTTCTGGGAGAAGCGCAGCTCTTGGCTGCAGGCTTTACAGCCTAGAACCTTGAGGTTGTCGGGTTTGCAGGGTTTCCAGAATTTCCAGGGTTTCCAGCGTTTACGGAGTTTCCAGAATTTCCAGGGTTTACTGTACAACGTTTTCACGGTTTACAAGGTTTGGGGGCTTGGGGGCTTGGGGGGGTGGAGGGCTCGCTTTCTAGGGGCTTAGGGGTGTAGGCGTGCTTCTCCTCACGCTGCTCAACTTTTGCTGCTTTTATCTTTTTCAGCTCTTGAGTTCATAAAACTTGAAAGCCCAAGTTGATTCTGCCTTGGGCCCCCTGAGGTGTGGAAACCCTTGGGTTTTTGGGGACCTTGTGCAAAGATCCCTAAGGTAGGTTTAGGCCCATATCACCCAGAGACTCCAAAACCCCTTAGTTAAGGAATATGCCTTAAGTCATATTCGGGTTCCTATTACAATTTAAGGTATATTCCTTGAGTCTCTGAAAAGGAGTAGAGTAAGGGCACTCCTTAGGGGGTTCAACCTTAGGGGGTGCGCCTTGATTGAAAGCCCTAATCAACTGGAGCCGGAGCAGCTACTAATCGAATTTGCCTTGTGGTCCCTCTATCATTCTACTATAATCACCCCCCCCCCCCCCCCGGAAAACCCTGTTGTAATTATTAAGGCCCCTGTATTATACAAGAATAACCCCCCCCCAAAACCCTATTCTAATTATTGTGGCTCCTATATTAGGGTCTAGGGTTTAGGGTTTAGGGTTTAGGGTTTAGGGTTTAGGGTTTAGGGTTTAGGGTTTAGGGTTTAGGGTTTAGGGTTTAGGGTTTAGGGTTTAGGGTTTAGGGTTTAGGGTAGGCTCTGAACCCTACCGGAGCTCTAAGCCTGGAAGCAAGGGCCTCTGGAAGCACCCATAGAAGCCCGAAGCTCTAGGCCTTCAACCCTAAACCCTAAACCCTAAACCCTAAACCCTAAACCCTAAACCCTAAACCCTAAACCCTAGACCCTAAACCCTAAACCCTAAACCCTAAACCCTAAACCCTAAGCCCTAAACCCTAAACCCTAAACCCTGAACAGTAAGCCCACGTAAATCCTGAACATGCGCTTCCCCAGGTCAGAACTCTAGCAATGCTTTCGAATCGGGGGCCTGAGCCCTGGTTTTCAGGATTTTTTTTTTTTTTTTTTGGGGGGGGGGGGGTGATGTTTTCAAAACATTTTTCCAGGGCTTGGGAGGGTTGTGCATTTTTTGTTGGATAGTTTCTGGGTGTTTTTGTTCGTTTTCGTTTTCGTTTTCGTTGTCGTTGTCGTTTTCGTTTTGGGTTTTTGGCGGTATTCTTGGGGTTCTTGCTTGTTTTCAAACGTGTTTAGGGTTTGGGGCTTTCAGGGGGCCTAAGAGTTGTCAAGAGGAGTTTGGGCTTTCGGGTTTGGGTGGTTTTCAGGTGTCTTTTGTTGGTAAAGGGCTGTTGAGGTTTCTGTGTTCCTTTTTTTGGGGCGGGGGTGGGGGGGGGGACGTAAGCGGTTGGGTGTGCTTTTTGTGGTGGCTTCAGTGTTGCTTAGGGCTCTTTGGCGGGTTTAGGGTTGCGGGTTTGGGGATTCGGTGGGGGTGGGCCGGGTTCGGAGTTGGTTGCGCGAAAGATTTCGGGATTTGCGTTCGGGAATGTTTGGAGTCTCTAATCGTAAGGCCAGGGTTTATGTCACACGGCCTAAGGCTTTGGGGGCTTTAGGGTTGTCGGGTTGAGGGGTCTGAGATCTGGGCGTTTACGATATTAGGGGGTACCTTATTGGGTCCATATCATAAGGGGATCCTACTATGTGGGGTCTAGATTAGGGGCCCCTTGTTATCGTAAACCCCCATTTGGGGTGTATTTGTTGGGGGAGCGGACTCGGGGGTTAAGCCTTGAGCGATTGGGTCTAGAAGTTCCTGAAGCCATGCCGAACTCCAAGTCCGAACAACCACCAGCGTGTAATTCCTATCACTAAACCCGAAACCCTAAACCCGAAACCCGAAACCCTAAACCCCAAACCCAACCCTAAACCCCAAGCCGAAACCCCAAGCCCTAAACCCCAAACCCTAATCCCTGAATCTAGGCCCTGCCGATTCTTATCACGCTGCTGCAGCATGCTCTACCAGGCCTACGAGGACAGACAACCACTCCGTGAGCCCAGCTCAACCATCCAAAGTCCTAACTCCTAGGACCCAGAGTAGGCCCTAAATCCCCTCTTTAGGATTTAGGGTTCAGGGTTTAGGGTTTAGGGTACCCAGAGTAGGCCTTATTCCCCTTTCTTTTTTAGGGGGGGGGGGGGTAACAGATTCCCTTATAAGCACGCCCACTGCAATGTTAGGGAGTAGGGTTTGGGGCTTAGGGTAAGAGGCCCTACGCCCTCAATGCTAGAACCTCTACGCCCTACGCCCTTTGGGCCGAAAATCTCAACCTTCAACCCTAAACCCTAAACCCTAAACCCTAAACCCTAAATTAAACCCTAAACCCTAAACCCTAAAATTGCCGTGGCCCAGGGTTTTGAATTTCAGCATCGCAGCCGCTGCGAGGAGCTGCTGCCTCGTGTCTGCGGAACATGTGCATGGCCCTTGGAGCGTTAGTAGGGTTTAGGGTTTAGGGGTTTAGGGTTTAGGGTTTAGGGTTTAGGGTTTAGGGTCTAGGGGTTTAGGGGTTTAGGGGTTTAGGGGGTTAGGGGGGTTTAGGGGGGTTTAGGGGGGTTTAGGGGGGTTTAGGGGTTTAGGGGTTTAGGGGTTTAAGGGTTTAGGGGTTTAGGGGTTTAGGGTTTACATAGGGTTTAGGTTTTAGGGTCTAGGCACTGAAGTGCTTGCAAACCCGGCTGGAGTTACCCGAACCCTATAAATCCTAACAGCCAAGCCCTCCAGAGCTAGGAATATGCTTGCTGGTTGCGAACTGATGTGTCGCTGCCATCTCATGCATCTAGGGTTCATCTTTACTGGAGCCTGATCCGTGCCAGTCAGTAGCCAAGTGGCTGGGGCATCTGTCCCCCTTGGCGTGCTAGTTTCGGGTTTAGGGTTTTAGGGCTTAGGGTTTTAGGGTTTAGGGTTTAGGGCTTAGGGCTTAGGGTTTAGGGTTTAGGGTTTAGGGCTTAGGGTTTTAGGGTTTAGGGTTTAGGGCTTAGGGCTTAGGGTTTAGGGTTTTAGGGTTCAGATACCACCATTCAAGGTCTTGAAAACTCTAGAGGGTCCATGTATGGGTGACATTGCTGACTGTGCCGCTATTCTTTCCCGTAGTCTAAACCCTAAACCCTGAACCCCAAACCGTAAACCCAACCGTAAACACTGAACCCTAAACCCTGGCACAGGCAAAGCCGCCATATTCAGCCTAACAAGGGTTTTGGGGTTTAGGTTTTGGGATGCCTTAACCCCTAAACCCTAACCCTAAACCCTAAACCCTAAACCCTAAACCCTAAACCCTAAACCCTAAACCCTAAACCCTACACCCTCAAGCCCTCCACGACTCTTGGCTCCAGCGCAGAGGCGGAATCTCTCAGAAGCCAGAGCCCAGAGATAGGCACTCGCCATGGTGGGCGCCTCATGGTCTTTGGTGGAGCCCTGGAGAGGGTTTAGGGTTGAGGGTTTAGGGTTTAGGGTTTAGGATATAGGGTTTAGGGTTTAGGGTTTAGGGTTCAGGGTTCAGGGTTAGGGTTTAGGGTTCAGGGTTTAGGGTTTATGGTTTAGGGTTTAGGGTTTAGGGTTTATAGGGCTCAGGTATGGTTATTTTTCCACAAGAAGGGTACCCTTTCATGCGCCAAGACACCTTGTTGTAGGAGCTTCCCCCTCCAAAAAACAGTATTCCTATGTTAGGTAAACATATATAGGGCTGTGTTGAGGAACTGACTGCCCCTGACCCTAAAGGGCTTACTGAAGCTGACCCTCTGTGCACGGCAAAGCTCCCGGCTACACTACTCTAGCGCGTGGGGTTTCGGTGGAGTTATATGGGGGTTTACGATCTTAGGGGTACCTTCTTGGGGTCCTTATTATAAGGGGATCCTATTAGGCTATTAGGGGTCCCTTTCTTTCGTAAACACCCATTTGAATTTCGTGACTTTCTGGGATGGCCATGTGGACCGTTCAGCTGAGGACATCTTGGGCGCGGACACGAAGCCGTCGCTCAAGTGGCCTCAAGCGCTTCTTATTATCATCATCGTGATCCTCGCAGCAGTTGTGGTTTTGGTAGACAGCGAATGCACTCTGGCGACAGATTCGGTAAAGTTCTCCTAACCCTAAACCCTAAACCCTAAACCCTAAACCCTAAACCCTAAACCCTAAACCCTAGAAGCTTGCTGGGCAACCTCAAAAGCCCTAAACCCCAGCGCGTAGCACTAAACCCGGCAGCCGCCAAAACCCCGCTATATCCTCCTAGGTGCCACCCTCAAGGGGGTGATATTTCCAGCGTACCACAGGCACCCTAAACCCTAAACCCTAAACCCCGAAACCCCTAAACCCCTAAACCCCGAAACCCCTAAACCCCGAAACCCCGAAACCCCGAAACCCCTAAACCCCTAAACCCCTAAACCCCTAAACCCCTAAACCCCTAAACCCCTAAACCCCTAAACCCCTAAACCCTAAACCCTAACTTCCACAACTCAGAGTTTCGTGGAACACCCAAGGTGTTGCAGAGTGCATCCTCGAGGCAGCAATTGTGAGTGCGTCCATGCTGCTGGGAAGCTCGTCTCTCCAGAGCGGGTTTATAGCACAAGGGGGGGGGGGGGAAAGAGGGTTTAGGTTTAGTGGTAGGAAGGGAGTCTTATCGTTCATTTTCTGAGTTCTTAAGCAAATAGACGCAAGGCTGGGCATTATTTTGGACACGGGTGTTTGTTTGTTTTTGTTCGCGCTTTGGTGGTTCAGGAGTTGCCAGTGTCTTTTGTCGTTGTGACATTGGGGATTTGACCATCATTGTATGTATGCAATCCTCTATGATTGGCTCAAGATGGCGGCGGCCGAAATCCCACTGTCGCCACCTGTCGCTGTCCTTGAACTGGGTTTAGGGTTTAGGGTCTAGGGTCTAGCGTTTAGGGTTTAGGGTTTAGGGTTTAGGGTTTAGGGCCTAGGGTTTCTCGTCTAACGGCCATGCTTCATATCTTCTCGGCGTTGCTCGTTCTGGGCGTCTCTGCTAGCTCACAGTCGGGTGCGGCAGCCGTACTGGATGACAGCTGTCGCGATGCCCCTATGTCGCTGGTGCAGTCGCGGGCTTCTAGCCGAGGCAAAGCGGCCGCTTCGCAGGAAGCGGGCCCGAAGCCATGGGAGAAGCACTATTTTTTCGTGGGTACGCACCACAAAGCTGGCAGCAACCTGCTGCACAATGTGATGAGACGTGCCTTGGACACCCTAGATGCCCCGTTCTCCTGCCGTTGGGAATTGAACTGGACAGGTTTCCTTACCACGGCGGATAACACTGCAGCGTGCTCCGACCGCTTGGACATACCAATACAATTCGACCTCCACGGCCTCCTCAAGAACTTTGCGGCGGCCAAAGGGGCGGCTTCCTTTCGCGCGCTGCCAATCCGGGGAGCCCATGCCATTCGCAAGCCTAAGGACATGCTCCTATATCCCCCTTGGGATTTGTTTTAATAATTATTTTTGTTCATATAGAACCCAAGAGGATAATGAACATGGTTGTTTTTATTAAGGTTCTAAGTGGAGTATAGGCTCATCTCCGCCTACTGCTATCACCACCGTGGAGAGGAGTATGGCACGTTTGATGTTCCGTGGCCCGAGATCATGTCGATGGGCCCTCTCGAGGGTCTCATGGCCCTGTGGCCTCCCATGTCTGGGGTCATGCAGCGCATGCTGGATCTCTACACGCACACGGCTGCTGATGAGATGTTCCATGTACGCTTTGAGGAGATCTCCAAGTCGTCGGAAGGCTTTCACGACGTGGTCCAGAGGCTGTTTCACTTCCTCTTCGCAGACACCGTCCCAGAATCGGACCTGTTCCGGCTCTGGGAGGCAGTCAAGGTGGAGGACTTGAACGTTAAGCCCACCGATGACGACGCCTTAGAGGCCAGCAACCACTCGAATGACAAGGAGTGCATGCTGGCAACGCAGGAATCTTTGCTGCAGCTGGACCCGCGCGTGTTGAGCCAGTTGAAGGACATGCAAGAGCAGCTGGGGTATTCCATTGAGAACTGGCCGGACCCTGTCACCAGCTAAGACAGCTCGGTGGGAAAAAGACGAGACATGGGCCAAATGGTTTGTGTCTTTTGGGCCGCTGGTGGTTTATGGATCTTCTCTCTGAACCCTTAAACTCTCATAAACTCTTGGCGATTGGGAGTGGGGGCAGGCTCCTGGGGCCTTTGAACCTGGATGCCTGGAGAAGCCGGTTTTGCCTGAGGAAGGTTCCGGGCTTACCTGTGCATGTCAGGATGCAATTGGGTTTTGGGGGGACCGTGAACCTTAAACTCTAAACCCTAAACCCTAAACCCTAAACCCTAAACCCTAAACCCTAAACCGTAAACCGTAAAACCCTAAACCCTAAACCCTAAACCCTAAACCCTAAACCCTAAACCCTAAACCCTAAGCCCTAAGCCCTAAATCCTAAATAAACCCTAAACAAACCCCAAGCCCTCAACCCTCAACCCTCAACCCTAAACCCTAAACCCTAAACCCTACACCACGGCGGGGGGGGGGGGGGGGGCGCCGGGGCGCAACCATATAGGAGAGGTTTCTAGGGGAGTAAGATGAAGGGATCCCAAGACTCTTTCCTTATGTTTCTCCAGAAAGCAGGCGGGTTTAGGGTTTAGGGTTTAGGGTTTAGGGTTTAGGGTTTAGGGTAAGCCAAATGAAACTCTATCGAGACGAACAGTTTTTCGGAGAATAATCACCCTGATCCTAAACCCTATACCCTAAATTCGGGCTTCGGGGTTTTTTGGGCTTAGGGCTTCACAGGGTTTAGGGCTTCACAGGGTGTCGCCCTGAACCCTAGGCCCTAGACGGGGCAACCAACAAGGGGAGAAGAAACAAGGGATACCACCCCTCTAGGGTTTAGGGTTTAGGGTTGAGGGTTTAGGGTTTAGGGTTACCGGGTTTAGGGTCTAGGGTTTAGGGTTTAGGGTTAGGGATTTGTAGGATTGAAATCCAAGCACACCAACCCTGAATGGGGACCAGCCAGGCTAAGGGGGGGTCCAGTGTGGGCTTACCTGGCCTAAGCCAACAGCACAACCGCATCGTAAGCCTAAACCTGCTAAGCCTGTTAACCTAAAGAGAAGCTTAACCAACCGAACCTTAAATTCATCTACTAATTGCTAAGGTCCCCAAAAAAGGCTTCCTTATGAAGGGTAATATCAAATAAACCCAACACCCCCGACCCTCAACCCTTCGGGTCTACCCTTTTCACTTGCGCAGCCAGATCTTGTGGCCATGTCTTGAGGCACAACACTAACACAATTCAAAAGGTGCTCTTTACAACCTCCCGGCTTCTCTACACCATCTCCGCACCCTGCACCCTAAACCCCCAAACCCTACACCCCAGACCCTAGGCTTTAGGATTCCAGGGGCTAAGTTATGAGCTCCCCAACTCTGCAGCGATCACAGGAAAGTGGTGCTTCGGCACAGAGGTGCGCGCTTGGCGCGGCGACGTCATCGTTTCAAGGGTGGCTCGATTGGCCTTTCGGATGCTTGCTGTCCTTCAGAACATCTGATGGCTTGGAGGGAGGTTACTGCCGCACACCCCAAGCCTAAACCCTAAACTTTAAACCCTAAACCCTAAACCCTAAACTTTAAACCCTAAACCCTGAACCCTGAAACCCTAAACCCAAGCGCCCGCGACTCCTAGACGGTTTCAGAGACCAACTCAGGTGACGTCCGCGTGCCGGTCTATCAAGGGATCTCTTGCGTTCCGGCTGCGCCAGCTTTACGGTTTAGGGTTTAGGGTGGCTGAGCTTTAGGGTGTAGCAGGCGGAGGCCGAGGCGAAAGGGTCTCCTTCGGCCCGAATTCATACCCGAAATCCCCCAACCTCCTTGACAGGTGATTTGTTGCACTCTCATAGGGTAGTTTCATGGGCCCTTAATATGGTCCCTTACCTCCTTTAAAGGGTTCTGATGGGCCCTCGGGTTCTGTAGGGTATATAAGGGGTCCCCTGTTAAGGGTTTAGGTTTCAGGGTTTAGGGTTTAGGGTTTACTAAGGGACCGTGGAACTACCCAAGGAGACTCTAGGGCAGAGTCGGAAGGTAATCAGCCGAGGGTTCTGGCAAAACGTACTATAGGGATCGGAAGAATTACTAGTAGTATTCCCTAAGGGTCCCTCTATAAGTATACTAGACTAACACCCCAAAAACCCTAGACCCTAAACACCCTAGACCCTAAACCCTAAACCCTAAACCCTGAACCCTAAACGCAGCCCAGGTCGCCATGTTGCGACAGTGGCTGTTGGCAGTGGAAGCGCCCAGCCATCACAGAATGGCGGATCCGAGCTGCGACTTGGACATGAACCCACCGGCGCTCCAGGATTCCGACGCGTGCCTCCATGCTTCTGGGCTTTGCCTGGGCATAGCGTTTAGGGTTTATGAGGCTTAGACTCCGACCTTCAGTCGCCAATGTTGCCGACATTTTCCTTGGAACCCGTTCAACCCTTAACTTTGTGCCCGCGACCCTGCAGCCTATTATATTCCCCTTGTGAGTTTTTTAATTTTGGTTTATATAAACCCAAGAGGATATCAAACCATTGTTTTTATTCAGGTTCTAAGGGGAGTATACCCTATAGGTTGAGGGTTTAGGGTTTGCATCTCTGCCCGATGTGCGGCCACGCCTGGCACATGCCGAGGCAAAACTCTAGGAACGCTGAGTACCCAAAACCCTGAAGTGTAGTGTTTAGGGTTTAGGGTTTAGGGTTTAGGTCTAGGCCTAGGTTCTATAGGTGATACCGAAACCTCCCGAGATGTGCAAAAAACAAGGGCCCGCATTTAACTAGGCTCCGGCCAAGGCTTATGATCTCAGTGCCGGGCAAGATTGTGATTTCCGATCTCTTGAGCGGGCGAACCTGCTTCAGAAGCTTGTCGGTATTGGGATATGATAACTTTCCGGTTCAGGGTGTTCATATGCTGGTCCGTTTTCCCCTTGTAACATCAGTTAGTTTGTGACGGTGCCGAGACCACCCGCCCCAAATCCTGAAACCATTCAAAGTTTAGGGTTTAGGGTTTAGGGTCTAAGGACAACACGCCTGGACGTAAGCTGGTAAACCTCAAGCAGAACTCATTAACCTCCCCCCCCTTCCCACAGCTCCCCCCCCCCAGCCCCCCACCCACCTCCCCCCTCCCCCCCCCTCCCCCCCTCTGCCCTATTCCCTAAGCCGTATGAGCTGTAATTGATGAGGCACCTGGGGTTCACAATTCCTTCGTCTATACCGCACTGTTTTGGACTAAAGCGGATTATTCGGGGTTGTACCGGATGATTCTTTTTTTATATCCCCAACATCCCAAAATTCTCCATCATACTGCGGGAAAATTCGAAGCCTGAAGCCTTTAAACCCCTAGAGCCCCAAACCCCAAACCCTTGAGTCATAGATTTGAAGCCTGCCCCCCCCATCAACCCCCCCCCGCCCCCAGCAACCGCCCCTCGGCGCGCCAACCAGACACCTTATTTGCTGTACAAGGCCTAAAGCCCACAACGTCGACTGGGCCCCATAGTTACCCATGCGAATCGCAGACTATTCGCAAGTGCGCCTGGAAATAGTCTGCCATTGGCCGCTTTGTTGGCTTGGGAAGAGTTCATGTAACCAGCGCCAGTAGCTAGCTAGCTGATAACAGTCAGCAGTTTTGCAGACACGTTCGAGATGCTAATAGCTAGCAAATAGCGCGGATGGTTGTGTGGCCATCACAAGGTTGAGATGATATACTGTATATTATTTTTAAATTGTTATTCTGGTTTATTCCATGCTATTCTTTTCTGTTCTATTTCGTTCTATTCTATTTTATTCTATTCTATTCTGTTCTATTCTATTCTATTCTATGCTTATTCTATTCTATTCTAATTCTATTCTTCAATTCAGTTCAATTCAATTCAATTCTATGCTATTCTGTTCTATGCCATGCTATTCATTCTATTCTATTGTATTCTATTCTATTCGGTTCTCTTCTTGATGTGGGTGGGTGGGTTGGGAGGGAGCGTTGAACCAGGGCGTGCACCTCCACGCACGCCTTGCGTGGTGGTGTGCACCGAGCCCTAAACCCTAAACCCTAAACCCTAAACCCTAAACCCTAAACCCTAAACCCTAAACCCTAAACCCTAAACCCTAAACCCTAAACCCTAAACCCTAAACCCTAAACCCTAAACCCCCAAGCTCCTGAGCCCTAGAACCCTTAAATCCGAAAGCCCCCCCACAGAGCACAAGGAGTTTCAAGACCGCCGTGCAGCATGGGAGTCTGGGCTGCATGCTTTAGGCAGCTTGTTCCGGTTTAGGGTTTAGGGTTTAGGGTTTAGGGTTTAGGGTTTAGGGTTTAGGGTTTAGGGTTTAGGGTTTTGGGTTCCGGGTTTCTCGAGGTGTAGGGTAGGGTTTAGGATCCCCCACCACTAAAAAAAGGACAGGGCCAGGACCTAGGTCCATATGGCCTTTAAAACTGGCCTTTTTTACGGGTTCATGGACCCCCCCATTCGTCTCGATGGAAATACTGGGGATTTCCTAGGGAGTCCTAGGGATCAGAAACAGAAGGCAAATAATGGACAGAAGGGCCTGCAGAGGCCATCTGTCCTTTATTATGTTGGTTTGTGATTTCTCCATGTCGGTCACCAAAATAAGCTCAGAAGAGGGGGGGGGGGTTGTGCAGAGTGCCATGGCATTTGATAAGCTCTTTGAGCCTGCGATCGGCCTCAGCCCGAACACAGGCTGGCAAAGCCCAGACATCTCCAAACCCCTAAACCTCTCCCCTAAAAGCTGACGATTCTGGCGCTCCGGAACAGCGAGGCTCGATACGGTGTACTCAAAACCCCCCAAATGAACCTTACATCCCAAAAAACTTATAGCCTACGAGCCCCAAACCCTAAAAACCCTCCATCCCAAAAAAAACCTCAACCCAAAAAAACGAAATCATCAGGCAGCAAGAGAGTGCAAGAAAGCAGTGACAGCAGTTCGCCGCATCACTGGTGTGTGTTTCAGGGGTTCCTGCAAGCCTCTTTGCACAGCCATGGGGTGGTCTGTGGTGTACAGAACCAATCTTGCGGGCAATCGTCACGATTGCCCCTCGACCCAAATTCATGCTGTGGCTGTGTTCGGTACTTGTCGTTTTTGTGCTTCTTCTCCCCTTGTCTCTGTGCATTGCCGAGTCTACTACAGCTGGACTGGGGACGGCGTCGAGTCGCCCACTTTCAAATCGAAGACCCAGGCTTTTTTTTTCCTATGTCGGTGCACTCAGCGGAGAAGTCCTAATGGTCCTATTGGTTCGTGCTGGCAGGCGAATGACTGGGCGGACAAGCATCACACTGGCAGAGCGGGGCTCTTAGCTCCACCCACCCTTTCCCCTCGTGTCTGCTCCAATCTGCTCCAGATCCCTGGCTGCAGGTGCCGGAAGAATTGAGGTCTCAGGCGCGTGCCATGGGTGATTATGGCACTGCTGTGGAGGCTCGGGTCATCTTGCCCAAGCTTTCCGGTAGAATCCATTTCCAGGAAAACCTAAACACCAGACCCTAAAAACCCTGAACTCTGAACCTCTCCCCCCCCACAGACTCCCCCGACGCCACTTCGTTTGCCCGGCCTGGTCAGGCAGAGCCAGCTCCTGCAGAGACCCAGGCATCGACCAGGGCTCAGGATCGAGGATTTAGGGTTTTAGGTTTGGGGTCCAGGGTTTAGGTGTTTGGGTTTAGGGTTTTCGTTTATGCCGCAAACCCTTAGCACAAGGCTCCACTGCCAGAGTCCCACGGAGTTAGACGTTCCAGAAAAAGAAAGCGCCCCACCCTAAACCGTAGACCCTCACAATTTCCTCTGGTTAAGGTCTAGGGTCTAAGGTTCAGAGTGTGGTTTAGACTCCAAGCCCTAAACCCTACACAGAGCAACGGTAGACCAACGAACCTTGCCAGCCTTGTGCGAGAGTTAGCGACTAAGCCCGAAGCACCGGGTTTCATGAGACCGTGTGATTGAGGTTGCAGTTATTCAGGCACTCATCCCCAAACCCTTACCGCCTCTTACTCCCGGCCTTCTCAGGCTGCTTCCCAGAAAGACCTTGTTGCTGCACAGTCCCAGGCATCGACCAGGGTTTAGGGTTAGTGTTTAAGACTTAGGGTCTAGGTTCGGGTCCAGGGCTTAGGTGCTAGGGTTTAGGGTTTAGACTGCAAACCCCTTTTGCACGGAGTTTCACTATCAGAGTCCCAGGGAGTGTAACGTTCCAGAAACACAAGCACTCTACCCTCGCCAGGTTTAGGGTGAGGGTTGGGTTTAAGGTCCAGGGTCTCAGGTTGAGGGTTTAGGGTTGATGTGTAAACACTCAACCATCGATTAGGGTTTAGGGTCGAGGGTTTAAGGTCATCTTACGGTTTAGACTTCAGGGTTTATTCTAGAGAGCAAGCCTCAAGCATGGACTCAAAGGTTCCAGAATGTTCCAGATACTTCAGCACTTTACCCTAAACCCGACACCCTAACTGTTTTGTCCGCCCGCTCTGGTCAGGCTGCCCTGACTGAAAGCCCAGCTCCTGCACAGAGACAGGCCTCGACCAGGGTATAGGGTTGGGGTTGAGGGTTTAAGGCTTTGTGTCAAGCAGCAACCCTCCTGGTCAATCGCTTGTTTTGCCTCCACGGCGCGTGGCTCGAAAGAGCGAAAGAGGCATTTGGCCAGGGGAAGGGGTTGAATACACAATGTGTCACATTTGCTCTCATCTCCTCGCACTTGATTGTGATCTTCGGGTCCGTTTTTGCCTGCCAGCCATGGCTGACCGTGCCGATGCCCGGTCCCGATCTCCGTCTTGCCTTCCATTTCGGGCCAACCCTAATATGACTGCTGTGGTCGGGCCCACGCCTTGCTTGGAGGATGTGCCCCTTATGCATTGGAAATCTATCTTTCTACACGTGTGTCGTGGAGAGCACTATCACAGCAGCCTAAACAAGACACACCATCCATAGTAATCTTCTTAAATCCCAGGAGCCCATGATGGAGCCGGACGATTATGCCGACTGTGCTCACTATCGTGCCACGTTTCGCGCCGAGCGGGCCTATGCAGACTGGGACGCGCCTCTGGGGGATTGGGGTTTAGATTCGAGGGTTTGGTGTTTTGGGATCTGGATTTAGTGTATTGCGGGATATGGCGTTTTAGGTTTTAGGATTTAGGGTTGTGGGTTTAGGGTTCCGGGATGTTGGTTAAGGCTGTAGACTTCTAGGGTAGTAGGGTTTACTTTGGGTTCTGGGTTTCGTGTTTTGGGGTTTTGGGCCTCCGAGTTAGAAGGGCTTAGGGGTTGAGGGGTTCAGGATTCAAGTTTTAGGGCTTCGGGTTTAGGGTTTAGGGTCTACCTCCGAGCCCCTAATCCCTAAGCCAAACAACCTAAACTCTAGACCTGGCAAACCCCTACTCATGGCATCTCCCGACTGGAAGGTGCGACAAGTGCAGCCGGAGGAGGAGCAGCAATCGTTTTGTGACATGCCTCCTGCACAACGGAGGGCGCGATCGCCCAGGACGCCTGATCTCCTTTGTCTTGGGAACATCAGGCCATCTCTCTGCGCTCTTCCCGTGACGCGCGAGTCGTTGCTCCCGCCCAGCCCCGGGACGTCCGAGTTGCTGCTCCGGCCCAGTCCCTTTCAATGTCTTATGTTGGACGATCCACAGCCGTTGCTGGCGACACTGCCAAGCACATCGCCTTTGCCGCCGCCTTTTCCTGCTACTGGTCCAAGTACATGGCCGCTCCTTGTCTCGAGTCCAAGTACACCTTCCGTGCCTGCGACAGGTCCACGGGCTATGGACGCCACGCTTTCGCTGGATGGCTCCGATGACGACATCACGGCTTCAGAGGCTTGACTTCGCTTCACGGCAGAAGATGGCATGACGCGGCTTGAGAGGCTGGAATGCAATGGCTTCACGGCAGAACATGGCATGATGGCTGGAGACGCTTGACAACGGCACATGCTGGAATGGCAAAAAAAAATGGAATGGCGCCTGCCGGAGGCATGGCGTGTTGGCTAGGCAGGGAGGTTTTGGAGACAAGCCAGTGGAGTGAATGGCCCGAACGGAGCCTTTTACACAAAGATAGAAAGTTCACTGTCTACATCCAGCTGGCTTGTCAGTTGCAATAGCACGTGTCACGTGCCCTTCGAAAATGGCACACAAAAAAAATGGAATGGTGCCTGCCGGAGGCAGTGTTGGCTAGGCAGGGAGGTTTTGAGACAAGCCGGTGGAGTGAATGGCCCGAACGGGGCCTTTACACAAAGATAGAAATATCACTGTCTACATCCAGCTGGCTTGTCAGTTGCAATAGCACGTGTCACGTGCCCTTCGAGCTCCTACGACTGACTTGTACAATTCCTGGGTCGTGGCAGGGAGTGTAAAATCCAGCCGTGCTGTCAGGGCCCGTCTGTTGTCTGTGGGTTGAGGATTGTTGAGGATTGCAGCCGACTACAGAGCCCGGACCCGTCAGGCTTGCAAAACTAACACGCCTCACCCGAGTCCCAAGAACTAGAACCGCTGCTCATCTGCCAGGAGTCGTCCCTTGCAGAGCCGAGTGACATGGGAGCCGTGTCAGCATTGGAGGGTCCGAGCTTGGATTGTCGCTGTTTAAATCTGTGCCACTGGGGGCTTAGGGTGCTATTTGTGTGTTGCTTGGGGCAGCATTGCATAGACTGTAAAGGGTCCAGAGTGACTCTAAACCTGACCCCTCATCCCTGAACCCTAGACCCTGATCTCTCAACCCGAAAGACTAAACCCACCACGCTATAGGTGGAGCTAAGCTTCCAGCAGTCTGTGATGCAGAGGTCGGCCTGCGTGGGCATGAAGGGGGGGGGGGGGTGGGTGGCTGAAATAGGGTCTATTTGGAAGCTGGGACTCGGGTTTTCTTATAGCCATACACGTTTCCACGAGGGTACGCTGCTGTCACGTCAGCCGTACTATGGAGACCTCAGGAACAAGAACCAGGTAGTTCCTCTTTTCTCTTCTCTTTTTCTCCTCAATCCTAAAGTCGAAGGCTCTCGTGAGGAGAAGAGAAGGGAGAGAAGGAGAGAAAGATAAGAGGAACACGATTTTCATGGGAAGAGCCAAGAAAAGAATAGAAGAGAGATAAAACAAGGCGCAAAGAAGATGGTACTCTTCTTTATCTATCCTCTCTCCCTTATCTCTCCGTTCCCTCTGTCTTTTCGAAATTAGAAAAACAAAAAGAAAGATGAAAAGAAGAAGGGTTAGGAAAAGAGCCGAAGAGATAGGCCGAAAAGAGGGGTATGGTGAAGTACGGCAAAGGTCCACGCACAAGGAGTCACCTTCTGCTTACCCTTCCACTGCTTGATTTTACAAGCTCCTTTCTTGTGTTTTATCAGTTAAAATTAAAGGAAACAGAAGGAGAGAAGGGAAAGGGAAGTGAGAGAGGAGAGACAACAAGGAGGCCATTTTAATTTCCTGTGAGTTATCAAAAGGAATGCAATATTATGGGAAGAGCAATGGGAAAAAAGAGTGGAAGAGAAATTAAGACAGGAGAGGGAGGTGCAAAAATAAGGCAAAGAGAAGATGGTGCCGTTTTCATCTCACCTCTCGTTCTTATCTTCCTCTTCTCTGGTTCTTTTCCCAGTGAAATAAAAAAACAAAAGGAAGGACAATGAACATATAAAGGAACCCGTTTTCGTTTTCCGTTTGGGCACAAGGAAAAAAAACAGAGGCGATAGGGCGAGAGGAGGGGTTTGCTGAAGCATGGGGAGGGTGTACGGGCAAGGGGCCAACTCCGCCCACTTCCCCCATCCATTGAAAGAGGAAAAGGAACAGGGCCCCCATTCCCCTCTTATTCTTCCTTTCTTGCGTTTTTGTCGTTTAGAAGGGAACAGGAGAAGAGGAGGGAGAGAGAAGGAGAGAGGAGACATAAAAAGGGGTGCATTTTTAATGGGAAGAGCAAAGAAAAGACCAGAAGAGAGATGATGGGAGAAGAGGGGGAGACAAAACAAGGCGCACAGAAAATGGGCAGATAAGAAGAGAGGAAAGGGAATGACCAAGTACAATGAGAGTTCTTCAATTTCCCTCCCTATCTCTTATGTTACTTTTCCTTCTTGTGGGGTGTCCCTTTTTCTCTTGAAGATGCAGAAAACGATTGAAAAGGACACCCGTTCCATCGCCCATATGTAGGGAAAAAGAGAGAGAATCATGAGCATCAGCTGGGCTTGCTGCCAATCCAACATGGGCGTCCCTTTTAATCGCAGTCTGTGTCTTTTTTTCTCGCTTGAAGATGCAGAAAACGATCCAAAAGCACATCTGTTGGAGGAAGAGAGAAGGAGAGAGGAGAGATACCAAGGATTGCATATTTAATGGGAAGAGCAAGGAAGAGAATAGAAGACAGATGAATAGAGAAGATGGCGCTCTTCTTTATCTATTCTCTCTCACTTGTTTCTCCCTTCCCTCTTTCTTTTCGAAATGAGAAAAACAAAAAGGAAGAACTATGAGAAGGAGAAGAGTAAGGAAAGGAACAGAAGAGATAGGCCGAGAGGCTGAATATGATGGAGTATTATGGAAAGGCTCACGCGCAAGGAGTCACCCTCTGCTTACCTTTTCACTGCTTTATCATATGAGTGCCTTTCTTGTGTTTTATCAGTTAAAAGGAAGCGGAAGAAGAGAAGGGAAAGGGAAGTGAGAGAGGAAAGATAACAAGGATGCTATGTTTCCCGAAGCGTGCTGCAAGGAATAGAAGAGACAGGAAGCAAGGAGACGGAATCACAAAATAAGGGGGTAGGGTATTTTTTTTGTGTTTTTTCTGGTTTTTTTTTGTGTTTTTTTCTGTTTTTTAGCAAGAAAGAAAGAAAGACAGAAAGAGAGAAAGAAAAAAGAAAGAAAGAAAGAAGGAAAGAAAGACAGAAAGAAAGAAAGAAAGAAAGGAAAGCAAGACAGAAAGAAAGAAAGAAAGGAAGAAAGAAAAGAAAGAAAGAAAGAAGGAAAGAAAGAAAGAAAGAAAGAAAGGAAAGCAAGACAGAAAGAAAGAAAGAAAGGAAGAAAGAAAAGAAAGAAAGAAAGAAAGGAAAGCAAGACAGAAAGAAAGAAAGAACTAAAGAAAGAAAGGCCGAAAGAAAGCAAAGCAAGACAGAAATAAAGAAAGACAGAGAGAAAGAAAGAAAGAAAGAAATAAAGAAAGAAAGAAAGAGAGAAAGCAAGACAGAAAGAAAGAAAGAACTAAAGAAAGAAAGGCCGAAAGAAAGCAAAGCAAGACAGAAATAAAGAAAGACAGAGAGAAAGAAAGAAAGAAAGAAAGAAAGAAAGACAGAGAGAACTAAAGAAATAAGGAAAGCAAGACAGAAAGAAAGAAAGAAAGAAAGAGAGAAAGAAAGAAAGAAAGAGAGAAAGAAAGAAAGAAAGAGAGAAAGAAAGACAGAAAGAAAGAGAGAAAGAAAGAAAGAAAGAAATAACCCCCCCCCCCCGGTTTGTTAAGCCGTGCAAGCTTGCCTCAAAGCATATGCCATATGCACACTTTTGCCATGCGAGAATCGTCACATTTTCGGAAACCCATCATGCGAGAATCGTGTTTGCAAATGGGGGGGGCTGCGCCCCCCCCCAACCCCCCCGCTTTCTCAAGCCGTGCAAGCTTGCCTCAAAGCATATGCCATATGCACACATTTTCGGAAACCCATCATGCGAGAATCGTGTTTGCCCCGCTTCCCGCAACACACCCTACACCCTAAACCCTAAGCCGTAGTTCCGGGCTGAAGGGGCAATCATACGAGGAGCAACCTTGACCCCGCAAACCGTAGAGCCTAATAAGACCCGAACCGTCCACCATAAGCCGCAAATCCTGATAGAATGTTTGCGGCCTACATGCGCAGTAAGCCCTAAACCGAAGCAAAGTTTCAGATTGAAGCATCGGAGGTTCCTCTTGAACCAGCCCCGGACGTTAACTAGCTTTTGAATCCTGTCGGGGCCAACGATGGCCGCCCCGACGCTCCAAGCGCGAGTTGCAAAAGGACGAAGGGTTAGACGTAATGTGTTGTTGTAGCACGTTGAGATTTGGACCTGTTCCGGACACGCGGTGCCGCTGAGAGGCCATCGGAAGCTGAAAACCAGCAAAATTCACCAAAAAAACCAGAAAAATACACAGAAAAGAATTCCCACCAGAGGAGGACGACAGGCAGAACCAGGAGGGCATGTTCTGAAAACCACAAGAAAAGCAAGAAAAAGCAAGAAAATTCACAAAAAATACCAGAAAAATTGACAAAAAAAAATCCTCGCTCCCAAAATAAGGCGCAAAGCTGTACATATCATCTCTCCCTTGTCTCTCCCTTTCGAACTAGAAAAAACCATTCTTGCTTTTCACAGATAGGTTCCCTCTCTCCTCTTCAGGAAATCCCCTTTCCCTTATGTTGCTTTTTGAAGCGAATAATAAAAATAGCAGATAAGAAGAGAGGAAAGGGTCAATTTCCCTCCCTATCTCTTATGTTGCTTTTCCTTCTTGTGGGGTGTCCCTGTTTCTCTTGAAGATGCAGAAAACGATTGAAAAGGACACCCGTTCCATCGCCCATGTGTATGGAAAGAGAGAGAATCATGAGCATCAGCTGGGCTTGCTGCCAATCCAACATGGGCGTCCCTTTTAATCGCAGTCTGTGTCCTTTTTTCTCGCTTGAAGATGCAGAAAACGATCCAAAAGCACATCTGTTGGAGGAAGAGAGAAGGAGAGAGGAGAGATACCAAGGATTGCATATTTAATGGGAAGAGCAAGAAAGAGAATAGAAGACAGATGAATAGAGAAGAGGGAGAGACAAAACAAGGCGCAGAGAAGATGGCACTCTTCTTTATCTATTCTCTCTCCCTTGTTTCTCCCTTCCCTCTTTCTTTTCGAAATGAGAAAAACAAAAAGGAAGAACTATGAGAAGGAGAAGAGTAAGGAAAGGAACAGAAGAGATAGGCCGAGAGGATGAATATGATGGAGTATTATGGAAAGGCTCACGCGCAAGGAGTCACCCTCTGCTTACCTTTCCACTGCTTTATCATATGAGTTCCTTTCTTGTGTTTTATCAGCAGAAGAGAAGGGAAAAGCAAAAATTGAGCCCAACATTTTAGGACCAGGGCTTGCGATCTGACTCTTTGGAGCAAAAATCGATTCCAAAATCTAGGGACCAGGGCTTGCGATGTTACTCTTTGGAGCAAGAAATGAGCCCAAAATCTTAAAGACCGGGGCTTGCGATTTCACCTTTTGGAGCAAATACTGGGCCCAAAATCTTAGGGACCAGGGCTTGCAATTTGACTCCGTGGAGCACAAATCGACCCCGAAATCTTAGGGACCAGGGCTTGCGATTTGACTCTGTGGAGCACAAATCGACCCCGACAACTTAGGGACCAGGGCTTGCGATTTGACTCTTTGGAGCAAAAATCGACCCAAAAATCTAAGGGACCAGGGCTTGCGATTTTACTCTTTGGCGCAAAAACTGGCCCCCAAATCTTAGGGACCAGGGCTTGCGATGTCACTCTTTGGAGCAAAATTGAACCCAAAGTCTTAGGGACCAGGGCTTGCGATTTGACTCTTTGGAGCAAAAACTGTGCCCAAAATCTTAGGGAGCAGGGTTTGCGATTTGACTCTTTGGAGCAAAAACTGGGCCCCAAATCTTAGGGACCAGGGCTTGCCGTTTGACTCTTTGGAGCAAAAATTGAACCCAAAATCTTAGGGACCAGGGCTTGCGATTTGACTCTTTGAACCAAAAACTGGGCCCAAAATCTTAGGGACAAGGGCTTGCGATGTCACTCTTTGGAGCAAAAAATGAACCCAAAATCTTAGGGACCAGGGCTTGCGATTTGACTCTTTGGAGCAAAAACTGGGCCCCAAATCTTAGGGACCAGGCTTGCGATTTGACTCTTTGGAGCAAAAATCGAACCCAAAATCTTAGGGACCAGGGCTTGCGATTTGACTCTTCGGAGCAAAAACTGGGCCCAAGATCTTAGGGACCAGGGCTTGCGATGTCACTCTTTGGAGCAACAATGAATGCAAAATCTTAGGGACCAGGGCCTGCGATTTGACTCTTTGGAGCAAGAATTGAACCCAAAATCTTAGGGACCAGGGCTTGCGATTTGACTCTTTGGAGCAAAAACTGGGCCCAAGATCTTAGGGGCCAGGGCTTGCGATGTCACTCTTTGGAGCAAAAAATGAACCCAAAATCTTAGGGACCAGGGCTTGCGATTTGACTCTTTGGAGCAAAAACTGGGCCCCAAATCTTCGGGACCAGGGCTTGCGATGTCACTCTTTGGAGCAAAAAACGAACCCAAAATCTTAAGGACCAGGGCTTGCGATGTCACTCTTTGGAGCAAAAATTGAACCCAAAATCTTAGGGACCAGGACTTGCGATGTCACTCTTTGGAGCAAAAACTGGGCCCCAAATCTTAGGGACCAGGGCTTGCGATTTGACTGTTTGGAGCAAAAACTGGGCCCAAAATCTTAGGGACCAGGGCTTGCGATGTTACTCTTTGGAGCAAAAACTGGGCCCCAAATCTTAGGGACCAGGGCTTGCGATGTCACTCTTTGGAGCAAAAATTGAACCCAAAATCTTAGGGACCAGGACTTGCGATGTCACTCTTTGGAGCAAAAACTGGGCCCCAAATCTTAGGGACCAGGGCTTGCGATGTCACTCTTTGGAGCAAAATTGAACCCAAAATCTTAGGGACCAGGACTTGCGATGTCACTCTTTGGAGCAAAAACTGGGCCCCAAATCTTAGGGACCAGGGCTTGCGATGTTACTCTTTGGAGCAAAGATTGAACCCAAAATCTTAGGGACCAGGGCTTGCGATGTCACTCTTTTGGGCAAGAAATGAGCCCAAAATCTTAGGGACCAGGGCTTGCGATTTGACTCTTTGGAGCAACTGGGCCCAAGATCTTAGGGACCAGGGCTTGCGATGTCACTCTTTTGGGCAAGAAATGGGCCCAAAATCTTAGGGAGCAGGGCTTGCGATTTGACCCTTTGGAGCAAAATCTGTGCCCCAAATCTTAGGGACCAGGGCTTGCGGTTTGACTCTGTGGAGCAAAATTTGAACCCGAAATCTTCGGGACCAGGGCTTGCGATTTGACTCTTCGGAGCAAGAAATGAGCCCAAAATCTTAAGGACCAGGGCTTGCTTTGGAGCAAAAAACTGAGTCCAAAATCTTAGGGACCAGGGCTTGCGATTTGACTCTTTGGAGCAAAAACTGTGCCCCAAATAATAGGGACCAGGGCTTGCGATGTTACTCTTTGGGGCAAGAAATGAGCCCAAAATCTTAGGGACCAGGGCTTGCGATGTTACTCTTTGGGGCAAGAAATGAGCTCAAAATCTCAGGGGCCAGGGCTTGCGATGTCACTTTTTGGAGCAAAAACTGTGCCCTAGAATTGGGGGGAGGAGGGCTCGTGATTTAGTATTGGGAGGAGGCCCGGGCTCGTAAATTAGTATTGGGGGGAGGCCCGGCTCGTGATTTAGTATTGCGGGAGGCCCGGGCTCGTGATTTAGTATTGGGGGGAGGCCCGGGCTCGTGATTTAGTATTGGGAGGAGGCCCGGCCTCGTAATTTGGAGGCCCGGGCTCGTGATTTAGCCGGGCTCGTGATTTAGTATTGGGGGGAGGCCCGGGCTCGTGATTTAGTATTGCGGGAAGGCCCGGGCTCGTAATTTAGTATTGGGGGGAGGCCCGGGCTCGTGATTTAGTATTGGGGGGAGGCCCGGGCTCGTGGTTTAGTATTGGGGGGAGGAGGATGCCCCAGCCCCCACCCCCCATTTGGAAATTAACGAATTACTTGAATTAATTGAAATAATTGAATTAATTCAATTAATTCAATTAATTGATTTATTTCCAAAGGGGAGGTGGAATTAATTTAATTAATTGAATTAATTCAATTATTTCAATTACTTCAAGTAATTCATTTATTTCCAAATGGGGGGGATTCCCCAGCCCCCACCCCCCCCCTTTGGAAATAAATGAATTAATTCAATTAATTGAATTAATTGAATTAATTCAATGAATTCAATGAATTCAATTAATTCAATTAATTCATTTATTTCCAAAGGGGAGGTGGAATTAATTGAATTAATTGAAATAATTCAATTATTTCAATTAATTCAATTAATTCAATTAATTCATTTATTTCCAAATGGGGGGGATTCCCCAGCCCCCACCCCCCCCCCCTTTGGAAATAAATGAATTAGTTGAATTAATTGAATTAATTGAATTAATTGAATTAATTGAATTAATTGAATTTCAATTAATTCAATTAATTCACTTATTTCCAAAGGGGAGGTGGAATTAATTGAATTAGTTGAATTAATTCAATTATTTCAATTAATTCAATTAATTCAATTAATTCATTTATTTCCAAAGGGGGGGGAGGGGTGGGGGCTGGGGAATCCCCCCATTTGGAAATAATTGAATTAATTGAATTAATTGAATTAATTGACTTAATTGAATCAATTCAATTAATTCAATTAATTCAATTAATTCAATTAATTCCACCCCCCCCTTTGGAAATAAATGAATTAATTGAATTAATTGAATTAATTCAACTAATTCAATTAATTCAATTAATTCATTTATTTCCAAAGGGGGGGGAGGGGTGGGGGCTGGGGAATCCCCCCCATTTGGAAATAAATGAACTAATTGAACGACATTATTTAAACTATCGCGGCTCGATTTGGCCAAATTTTGCCGGGCAGCCTGCGGGCAAAATTTGGCCAAATCGGGCTGCTCTTCGTATGCCATGAGAAATGTGCGGCTCGATTTGGCCAAATTTTGCCCGGAGGCTGCCCGGCAAAATTTGGCCAAATCGAGCCGCGCATTTCTCATCGCGTACGACGAGCAGCCCGATTTGGCCAAATTTTGCCCGCAGACTGCCCGGCAAAATTTGGCCAAATCGAGCCGCGATAGTTTAAATAATTTCGGGCCTCCAGAAAGGCGCGGCTCGATTTGGCCAGATTTTGCCGGGCAGTCTGCGGGCAAAATTTGGCCAAATCGGGCTGCTCGTCGAACGCGATGAGAAATGCGCGGCTCGATTTGGCCAAATTTTGCCGGGCAGCCTGGCAAAATTTGGCCAAATCGAGCCGCGCCTTTCTGAAGGCCCGAAAGTTTTAAACTATCGCGGCTCGATTTGGCCAAATTTTGCCGGGCAGCTTCCGGGCAAAATTTGGCCAAATCGGGCTGCCCTTCGTATGCGATGAGAAATGCGTGGCTCGATTTGGCCAAATTTTGCCCGGAGGCTGCCCGGCCAAATTTGGCCAAATCGAGCCGCGATAGTTTAAATAATTTCGGGCCTTCAGAAAGGCGCGGCTCGATTTGGCCAAATTTTGCCGGGCAGCCTCCGGGCAAAATTTGGCCAAATCGAGCTGGGGGGGTGGGGTCTGGGGAATCCCCCCCATTTGGAAATAAATGAATTAATTGAATTAATTGAATTAATTGAATTATTTGAATTAATTCAATTAATTAAATTAATTCAATTAATTCCACCCCCCCTTTGGAAATAAATGAATTAATTGAATTAAGTGAATTAATTGAATTAATTGAATTCATTCAATTAATTCAATTAATTCATTTATTTCCAAAGGCGGGGGAGGGGTGGGGGCTGGGGAATCCCCCCCATTTGGAAATAAATGAATTAATTGAATTAATTGAATTAATCGAAATAATTCAACTAATTCAATTAATTCAATTAATTCATTTATTTCCAAAGGGAGGTGGAATTAATTGAATTAATTGAACTAATTCCAATTAATTCAATTAATTCAATTAATTCAATTAATTCATTTATTTCCAAATGGGGGGGATTCCCCAGCCCCCACCCCCCCCCCTTTGGAAATAAATGAATTAATTGAATTAATTGAATTAATTGAATTAATTGAATTAATTGAATTAATTGAATTAATTGAATTTCAATTAATTCAATTAATTCATGTATTTCCAAAGGGGAGGTGGAATTAATTGAATTAATTGAATTAATTCAATTATTTCAATTAATTCAAATAATTCAATTAATTCAATTAATTCATTTATTTCCAAAGAGGGGGGAGGGGTGGGGGCTGGGGAATCCCCCCATTTGGAAATAATTGAATTAATTGAATTAATTGAATTAATTGAATTAATTGAATTAATTGAATTAATTGAATCAATTCAATTAATTCAATTAATTCAATTAATTCAATTAATTCAATTAATTCAAATAATTCCACCCCCCCCTTTGGAAATAAATGAATTAATTGAATTAATTGAATTAATTCAATTAATTCAATTAATTCAATTAATTCAATTAATTCATTTATTTCCAAAGGGCGGGGGTGGGGGCTGGGGAATCCCCCCCATTTGGAAATGAATGAACCAATTGAACGAAATTATTTAAACTATCGCGGCTCGATTTGGCCAAATTTTGCCGGGCAGCCTGCGGGCAAAATTTGGCCAAATCGGGCTGCTCTTCGTATGCCATGAGAAATGCGCGGCTCGATTTGGCCAAATTTTGCCCGGAGGCTGCCCGGCAAAATTTGGCCAAATCGAGCCGCGCGTTTCTCAGCGCGTACGACGAGCAGCCCGATTTGGCCAAATTTTGCCCGCAGACTTCCCGGCAAAATTTGGCCAAACCGAGCCGCGATAGTTTATATAATTTCGGGCCTCCAGAAAGGCGCGGCTCGATTTGGCCAGATTTTGCCGGGCAGTCTGCGGGCAAAATTTGGCCAAATCGGGCTGCTCGTCGAACGCGATGAGAAATGCGCGGCTCGATTTGGCCAAATTTTGCCGGGCAGCCTCCGGGCAAAATTTGGCCAAATCGAGCCGCGCCTTTCTGAAGGCCCGAAATTTTGAAACTATCGCGGCTCGATTTGGCCAAATTTTGCCGGGCAGCTTCCGGGCAAAATTTGGCCAAATCGGGCTGCCCTTCGTATGCGATGAGAAATGCGTGGCTCGATTTGGCCAAATTTTGCCCGGAGGCTGCCCGACAAAATTTGGCCAAATCGAGCCGCGATAGTTTAAATAATTTCGGGCCTCCAGAAAGGCGCGGCTCGATTTGGCCAAATTTTGCCGGGCAGCCTCCGGGCAAAATTTGGCCAAATCGAGCTGGGGGGGGTGGGGTCTGGGGAATCCACCACATTTGGAAATAAATGAATTAATTGAATTAATTGAATTAATTGAATTAATTGAAATAATTGAATTAATTGAATTAATTGAATTAATTGATTAATTGAATTAATTGAATTAATTGAATTAATTGAATTAATTGAATTAATTCAATTAATTCAATTAATTCATTTATTTCCAAAGGGGGGGGAGGGGTGGGGGCTGGGGAATCCCCCCCATTTGGAAATAAATGAATGAATTAATCGAAATAATTCAACTAATTCAATTAATTCAATTAATTCATTTATTTCCAAAGGGGAGGTGGAATTAATTGAATTAATTGAATTAATTCCAATTAATTCAATTAATTCAATTAATTCAATTAATTCAATTAATTCAATTAATTCAATTAATTCATTTATTTCCAAGGGGGGGGGTTCAATTAATTCAATTAATTCAACTAATTCAATTAATTCCACCCCCCCCTTTGGAAATAAATGAATTAATTGAATTAATTGATTAAATTCATTAAATTCCAGGGGGAAAGTGGAAATTAAGGAATTTAATGAATTAAATTCTGTCTGTGCAACCCTACAGGACCTAAAATAGGGTCTATTTGGAACATGGCTCTTGTGAATAAGTATACGTTTTGGGGCCTGTTTTCCTCTTGTAAATACGATTCCCAGCTTCCAAATAGACCCTATTTAAGCTGCACACCCCCCCCCCCCCCCCCGCGGCCCCACCATGCCCACATGTATCTAAAAGCAGGGTTCTCCTTGATTACGAGCGTCCCCAGACGAAATACAAACTCATCAAAATCTTGTGAGGAGCCCGTCGTTCACGCACCACGAACCACCAGAAAGACCCTGACTACTTCATCTAGGCCACAGGAGGCCTCAATACCCATCAACCCAACGGGACCACCACTTGGGAGAACCGTCCCCTCTTGGGGGAGATTGAGGTGTTGTGGGTGGGGCTTGGGACAAGATTCGGGTTGTACTTTAGAACCCCAGGTAAACCCTAACCCTAAACTAAACCCTAAACCCTAAACAAGGGTGCCCTCCTGGGAGAAGACGGTACGACTGCTCTCCTGCTACTCCAGCCTTAAAGCAGCCATCCTCCAGCACCCTGCATGTTGAATAAGAGACGGAAGCAGTCGCAATGTTTAGGGTTTAGGGTTTAGGGTTTAGGGTTTAGGGTTTAGGGTTTAGGGTTTAGGGTTTAGGGTTTAGGGTTTAGGGTTTAGGGTTTAGGGTTTAGGGTTTAGGGTTTAGGGTTTAGGGTTTAGGGTTTAGGGTTTAGGGTTTAGGGTTTCCGAAATTAGGGGTACCTTATTGGGGTCCTTAAAAATTGATTATAAGGGAATCCTACTATTTAGGGGTCTATATTGGGGGGTCCCTTCTTTTCGTAAACCCCCACATAGCCGCAATGTAACTTGGGATGCTCCCCCTTATACCAACAGCTCCTCATTAGGGATCGCAGTACCCCCTACTAGAATCCTACTTAAGGACTGTAAGTATAAGGGGGAACATGTTCAGCTCGGATCCTAGAAGCTACTTTTTGGAAACCGCTCGAAACCTAAATCCTAAACCCTAAACCCTAAACCCTAAACCCTAATCCCTAAACCCTAAACCAGTCCTCGCTGCGGCCATCGGAAGAAGCGAAGCGACTGTTAAGGTCGGCGTCTGTGTAGCCGAGGACGCGAACGTGCCGCTTCTTATCCTGGAAGGGTGCCAGTCCCTCAATGTAGAACTGCGGGCGTCGGAGAGACATAAAAACATTCTGCCTGCTTTGCGGAGATGCCGTTCAACAAGGTGCCCAGCTCATATGACGCAGCGTTTTTATTCCTTGGAACCTCAAAAGGACACCCAACATGTACACTCACCGGTATGAAGAAAGGGGCCCTACATACACTCACCAATAACAGGAATATAAACCCTGTTTCATATGACTCTTTGCTGGGCAATTGCCAGCAACAACCGGATCTCGCACAGAAGCCGGTGCTGCGACCTTTTTTTGCCGCTATTGCAGGAATAAAGCAGCAGAAACCCTAGACCCTAAACCGGGTTTAGGGTTTAGGGTTCAGGGTTTAGGGTTTTGGGCTTAGGGTTTAGGGTTTAGGGTAAACCCCAAAACCCTAAGCCTTAAACCCCAAACCCAGTGGCAGTTCTACTACATTGGTAAGGAACCCTCTTTCCCCTTCTTTGCACCAGGAGCTGGCAACTCCGCTTGGGCAGCCGAGCGTCCACCACACCATCCACACCTGGCCCAAAGCAGAACCCTGGCGGGTAAGGTTTAGGGTTTAGGGTTTGGGGTTTAGGGTTTCGGGTTGAGGGCTCAGAATTTAGGAAACCCTCAACTCCTTAAACCTTGACGCTCATACCTGGTTAAACCCTAAACCCTCAACTCCCTAAATCCTCAAACTTGAACTCCCCAATCTGCCTAACCACCCTTTTGCAATTCGCGTTGCATCAGCCCCTGAGTTCTCGGCCTATGGCTCCCTGATCCCTAAACTCATGGGTTTAGGGTTTTTTTTCGCTCCCGCGTAGGGAAAGACCGTGAACTGGCTATGCGCCACAGCGAAGTTCTCAAGGGAGGGGGCGCGGGGACCCTGCTTACTGACAAGTATGACAGTGCTCTGCAATCACGGCTCGGGAAGATTCCACTGTCCCTCTGCGCCAGCGGGCCGGCTTGCAAAAGCGAGTGCGACAGTTGCATCTTACAACCACCACGACAGGTGCAGGACATGCACGTGCACGAAAGATTTGGGGATTAAGTGATTAAGGGTTACGGGAACACAGCCCTCGATCACTGAGTGTCCACAGCACACCAGGAGGACGATCAACAAGTTGCAAACTACCCCAAACCTACCAAAGGTCCGACTGGAACAATTTGGGCGCACCACGATGCCCGGCCTGGGCCAGTGTTTCCCTGCACTGGCTCCCTGCTGTAGATGCAGTGACCGATGTTGTAGCCCTTTCGCAAGCTGTCCAGCCTCAAGGGGGCGAAAGCCACTGGTGACCACCAACACCAGCACAATCACCTGTCAACCAGAAGGCTAACCTTTGCCCGAGCACTGCACGTACCTCCTAGCATTTTAAAAATGCTTAAGGGTCCAAAACCCTAGGACATGACCCGGAACCCCAAACCCCAAGCCCTGAATATAATCTTGGTGGAAATAGTAATTGATTCAAAAACATACAAGGAATATTTATTCCATCTTCAAATACATTCGATTTAATTTGACCCTAAAACGCTCCCCCCATCCACGGTCTGGGCCCCAGAGCTTCATGCTGATCAGTGCCGAGGGCTTGTTGGAAGCAGTTAGGTGCTCATCCAGGAGGAAGATGTCCTGAACAAAGCATATGTGTACACATGTGCAGTACATAAGCAACCTGTGTATCCATATATACGTATTTTTCTCATTCATTATAATTGTGTGTGTGTGTGTGTGTGTGCGTGCGTGCGTGCGTGCGTGCGTGCGTGCGTGTGTGTCTTATGTGAGCATCGGTGGCTTCAGACAAAGGTTCGGGCCAATTCGCAATGAGCCAAACCCCAAACTCAGCGCACACACCCCTCCTCCGAAAAAAAACAAAAAACAGCCCTAATCCTTCTCGACGTCTTTGCCCATCGCTTCCCGCATCGACATCGCCTGTGGCAGACGTGCGTGAAGCCCGCTCTCGCGACGAAGCTCCCTGAGCCCCCAGAGGCTCAAAACCCGAACCCTGCAAGCTCAGCCCTAACCCGAGCTCCAACAACTCGACACCCAAACCCCGAAAGCTCAACCCCAAAACCCGAATATACTCAACGGTTAACCCAGCCGGTCCCTGAGTGTCTGTCCTCTTCCAGCTTTGTGGCTGCTCCTTTGTCAAGCTTGTGCCTCGCCGCGAAGTCCCTCTCCCCCCACTCTCTCTCTCTCTCTCTCTCTCTCTCTCTCTCTCCAAACCTGAGCTTTGTCAGTTGAGTCGCTTGACTGCATCAGACGAGTATTGACCTTCGAGCTCTCTCTCTCTCTCTCTCATTTTTCCTTCCTCCCTCCCTCCCTCCCTCCCTCCCTCCCTCCCTCCCTCTCTCCCTGCCTTCCTTCCTGGCTGCACGCGTGCCCCCAGAAAACTCCCTCTCTCTTCTTTTCCTTGTCCCAGCCGCGCGCCCCAGGTCTCGAGTTCGTTGGTCGGAACCGGTTGAGTCGCTTTACTTCTGGACTTGTGAGACTGGAGTCTCGAACGGTCGCTCTATCTCTCTCCCTCTCTCTTTCCCTCTCTCTGTCTCTGGCAAGCCCCACATTCCTAGGCAACAGCAGATCCTTGAGGCTCCATGGCGCCACCTGCTTGCCAAGCTGCTAAGAAACCTCTGGTTCGGGGTCACGGCACCACTGCCCAAAAAAAAACCTCCTTACGTCACTACTCCGTGAGGATAGCGCGGATGCCTCAACCCTGGGCCTGCTCTGCTGGGGGAAACACGGAAAGCCCTGTAAGGTCACCCGGACAAACTCCAAAACCTAGGGCATCATTGGACCTTGAAGACAAACAAAGAAGCGGCAATAAAATGCCTATAGCTATATGAGTACAGCTATCTTTGTACGTCATTAAGGTGCCCTTTTTGCTGAAAAGGGGGGGAACCTAACCCCCAAAAGAAGAATAACGGGACAAGGATCTATACTCGAGGTCCCCGTCTCAGTTTCCCTACTAAACCCTAAACCCTAACCCTAAACCCTAAACCCTAAACCCTAAACCCTAAACCCTAAACCCAAACCCTAACACCTGGAATCCAACCCTCCAGGCGCCCCCCTCCGAGGCCGCCACCTCCGAGCGAGCTCGCGCACTCGCGGGCCGCACTTGGCCTCAGGCTCGCAAAGACTCCAGGTTGCGCGGGGCTTTAGGGTTTTTGGGTACACATGCCTGGGATTTAGGGTTTCGGAAGTAAACTTCGGATTTGGGGCATTTTGGGGCATTTTGGGGCATTTTGGGGCATTTTGGGGCATTTTGGGGCTTCAGGGATGCTGTGGGCCTTCCAGAACTTTGACGCCCCTTGTGGTCTCTTCCCTAAACCCTAAACCCTAAACCCTAAACCCTAAACCCTAAACCCTAAACCCCAAACCCAAGTTGGTGTTGCTGCCTCCCTGTCCGAGCGCACCGCTCGTGAATAAACGCAGCGCCGGAAAACGACTCTGACTTGAAGGTGGCGAAACCAGCTCCCAACAAATCAGACCCAACTTCTCCAAGCAGAATGGGCTTACATACGTACATGCAGTTTTTTTGCTTTGCGTGGATGCCGCCAAGTCAGAGCAGAGCGGGCTTATCCCCATCTACCTTCTAGCCCAACATATGTCAACCTAATGCCAAATACTCCCTAAATCCGAAACCCTAACCCTAAACCGTACTCAACCCTGCACCCTAAACCCCAAGGGTCCCTAAACCCTAATCCCTAAACCCTAAACCCTAAACCCTAAACCCCCCCTCCCTTCAAGACCAGGCCTTGCCCACGAAGGTTCCCTTCTGCATGTCTTTGACTTTGAGGTTCAGCATGGCCGCAGGGGTGTGTGCATCCTTCCACGAAGCCCTAAACCCTAAACCCTAGACCCTAAACCCTGAACCCTAAACCCTAAACCCTTTTTGCAACACCCTAAACCCTAAACCCTAAACCCTAAAACCCAAAACCCTAAACCTTTCTATCCAAGCCCTAAGACTCTCATCTGCAAACCCTGAGAACCCCTACGCTTGACACCTTGCGCACCCTAAAACGTTACGCCTCAAGCCCTGGACCCGGAGTCGCATGGAGGGCTTTGGGTTTAGGGTTTAGGGTTTCTGCAGCACCATCTCCAAAGAGCGAATATCGGGCGCCAACGAGGGTTTAGGGTTTAGGGTTTTTTTTCCCAAGGAGTCTTGGGCATTGTAGGGTTTCGGGTTTAGGGCTTAGGGCTATAGACGCCAAAAGAAGGGAGTATGCCTCGTCATTGAATAATTTCAGCGATCCCGAAGGAGATCGACTTGGGAAAGTTTACAGGGTTCTCCTCACTTCCGAAAGCCTAAGCCCCTGAACCCTAAGTCCTAAGTACGACGTTTAAAAGAAAGACCTCTGCGGTCCTTCAGGATCTCATAGAGCCGCGCAAGGTCTTGCTCCCAGGTATTCATCCTCCCATGCTTGGGCAGAACCGCCCCAGAGGTTTCTGAGTTGAAGTTGGGTTTAGGGTTTAGGGTTTAGGGTTTGAGGGTTCCCCAGGAGGTCGCGAAGCTGGATGGAGCCGCAGACAGCTCGGGGAGCGCTGATTCAACCCGATTCAACCCGATTCAACCCTAAACCCTAAACCCTAAACCCGAAACCCTAAACCCTAAACCCTAAACCCTAAACCCCAAAACCTAACGTTAGGGATCGTGCTACACGTCTCCGTGACCAGGGTGTAGGTGGGCAGCAAGAAGCATCGAGCTGGGATGGCTTTGGGAGTCCGCGGGGTCTCCTTAAGGGTTTTGTTGGGGCGTATTGGTGCCCCTAAACCCTAAACCCTAAACCCTAAACCCTAAACCCCAAAATCCTAAACCCTAAACCCTGAACCCTAAACCCCAAACCCTAAACCCTAACTGCCCCGGCCTCTTCTCAATCATGATGTCGTTCAACTTCTGGGTGAGGCCTGCGTCGATCTTGAAGGTGTACGCCAGCTGCTGTATGTCGGGATCCTCGGCGTTTTCGGGTTCTTTGGCTACTTGGGGGTTTAGGGTTTAGGGTTTAGGGTTTAGGGTTTAGGGTTTAGGGTTTAGGGTTTAGGGTTTAGGGTTTAGGGTTTAGGGTTTAGGGTTTAGGGCCTCGGCTTCAGAAGTGAGTGGACTATCCGCGCCTTCAGCCGGCAATGCGCCATACTAGACTAAGAAATCGAGGGCGCCCTCAGCTTCGGCAGGCAAAGTGTCTAAACCCTAAACCCTAAACCCTATAAACCCTATAAACCCTATAAACCCTTTTCACAAGGGACTCGACTGCTGCCCTTTCTGCCCAGCCCGCTCCCACGCCACAGTGCCTATGCCTGCAGGGCGAGATTTGCCACTTCGCGGCGCCAAGCTTCAGGCACAACTTGATAGGACACTACTCTCTGGAATGCTTTGTTAAACCCTAAAACCTAAAGCCCTAAACCAAGAAAACGCGAGGCCGAATCAAATCGAAGAAGTTCAGGGGACGGAAATATCGAAATGAAGGGAGTCGATTTCTTAAACTCCAAAAGGTTTGCTTCCTTGCTTCGGGGGATTTGGGGTTTTGGGTTCGGGAGGGGAGGAGCAGATTCTAACCACCCGCTCCTGCTTTTCAGAAACTGAATTCAACAGCCGAGGGCATCCCACAAGGTTAGCCACGCGCGACGCAAGCGCGGGGGCTACGACCCAAAGGTAACGTCCCTCCTTGCGGCCCCGCGTGTTTTGCGCATGTCATTTTAGCGTTGGAAACCGGAAAACATCAAAAAAAGTCGAGGTTTTTGCGTGTCGCATGTGCGGGACGTATTTTGACCATTGTCAAAATCACCACTGCCACCGTGGGTTCTGTGTTTTTTTGCGCCGACACACTGCGCACAGCGATGCTTTCGAGACGTGCGAATCGCACTCAAAAAAGTGCTTGCTTCTTGAACTCCGTTTTCGGGTGAAAGACTCGCACAGCGTTCTTGTGCTTATGTTGCATGCATTGTACAAAGAAGCAAAAATGTGTACAGAGTGGCAAAACTGGTGCAAATACCAGTGTTGTGGTATCTTCGCCAAAGACACGAACACTTGTGACTGCATGTCTTGTTCCGAAACCCTAAACCCTAAACCCTAAACCCTGAATATAGAGAGGAAAGGGGCTTTGAATACCAGTGTTTGGGGCATCTTCACTAAGGGCATGAACCTCGGTAGCTGCGTGTCCTGTTCCATAAACGTCAAGCATCCTTGGCCAAAAACGCTGTAAGTACCGATGAAACGCGTGAAATACCCTGAAACATGCCAAAACCCTCGGGGGCGCAATGAGTGGCGTTAGCTAAAGCCTCCTAAGAACCTCCTCTGACTCCTGCACCATTGCAGGCCTTACTTCCTCAAACCCTAAACCCTTTTTGTAACGGGCTTTCTGTCACCACTCTAAACCTTTAAACCCTGAACCCTAAACCCTAAACCCTAAACCCCCCCCCCCCCCCCCCCCCCCCCCCCCCCGACAAAAAAAAAAAAGACACGAAAGCTGGCTCCCTGCCGGGCTTCCAGATCATGGCGCTTCGGCTCTAGCTCCGGTTCCGACGACGTCTCGTACTTCTCCCGCTCCTTCGACAGCGACAGGTCTGCGGAAGTGAATGGAGGGTTGGGGGTTTAAGGTTTAGGGCTTTGGCAAGGGTTTAGGGTTTAGGGTTGAGGGTTGAGGGTTGAGGGTTGAGGGTTGAGGGTTGAGAGTTTGGGGTTTTAGGTTTAGAGTTTTTTAGGGTTAAGAGTTTAAGGTTGAGGGGGTTTGAGGCTTATTAGTGGTGTGAACCACCAGCAGGGGTGAGAAAAGAAACACAATTCCCTGTTTCGAACAACTCTGCCATGGCTCACGCAGCCGGAGGGTTGAGGGTTGAGAGTTTAGGGTTTAGGGTTTTAGGTTAGAGTTTAGGGTTTAGGGTTTTAGGTTTAGAGTTTAGGGTTTAGGGTTTTAGGTTTAGAGTTTAGGGTTTAGGGTTTTAGGTTTAGAGTTTAGGGTTTAGGGTTAAGAGTTTAAGGAGATTATACACGCAAGCAACGTCCAGAAGGTCTGTGAGTCTGCGCTACTGGGTTGGTAGGGCTACAGCATCCATAGTGTAGAACGAGACATACTTAAATAGCTTGATCAAGTCCTCTCGTTGTGACTACGAGCAAAAAAAACACAAAGGAAACGGCATACAACATAGACTGACTGCAAGCTAGACGGAGAAGTGCAGGAGAATGCACGTCAGCGTTTAGGGTCTAAGGGGATAGAGATAATTCGGTCTTCCTGCCACCTACCATAGGTCAGAGTGTTTAAGGTTTAAGGTTCAGGGGGGGGCCTTAAGCTCATCTTAAGCTCCCTTCTTGCATTTGGCCCTTGCGCCCTCGACGACCGTGCGAAACCGAAACGGCCCCCGAAGTCTTTGTTGGCGCTCCTTCACATGCTTCGAGTCCCTTGGCTGCTCCTGCAAGGGGTGGGCTGACGGGAAAAGGCCAGCTGTCGGATGGTTTAGGCCTTCAGCCCCAAACCCTAAACCCTGGGCCCTGAAACCCTAAACCCTAAACCCTAAACCCTAAACCCCAGATCTGAACCCTAAACCCCAAATCTGAAACCCTAGGCTCACACTCGAAAACGCAACCTTCTTCGGGGTCCTCCAAGATGGGTTCGGGTATCTCCTCATTTGCTTTCTTCTTTCGTCCTTCCAAAGACGGCCAGGCATGTGTGCGCTCTTCTTGGGCTTGAGTCGGCGTAACTTCCTTCTTCAAGAACCCAATAACCAAGGAATGGAAGAGTTTAAACGCTAGTGTGCCTACTAAATAAACATCGCCCAACAAGTTTGCTAAAGTTCAGCTATTGGCGAAGTAAGTTGCTCTTTCGAAACCACAAGCATCAGAGAACACATCGCAACACGCCTACTACAGGGGCCGTAATGAGTAGAATTGGGCCTTTTGGAGGGGTCATTATCGTAGTATATACTATATATGTATAGAGAGACCCTAAGGGAATACTGTTTCCCTAAACCCCCTTTTTGTTTTAAGCAGGAGCTGGAACCCTAAGCCCTAAACCGTAAACTGTAAACCCTGATTTGCTTCAGGGCTCCCTAAACCCTAAACCCTAAACCCTAAACCCTAAACCCTAAACCCTAAACCCTAGACCCTAGACCCTAAACCCTAAACCTACAGGGGCCGACGGGGTCGGACTTCGGAGTGCTCTGGGGCGCGTGCCCATCTCCCCATCAACGGTCTCGCAGGAAAGCGCGTTGCCACCTTCAGCTTCTGGGTCGAAGACCCTAAACCCTAAACCCTAAACCCTAAACCCTAAACCCTAAACCCTAAACCCTAAAGTTGCTCTAAACCCTAAACCCTAAGCCCTAAACCCTGAACCCTAAACTTGCCCTGAACCCTAACCCTCAGCCCGGAGTTTTCGGGTCCACAAACCTGAGCTCCCCACACCTCAAGCCTCAGAAATCCCACAACGAAAGGCAAAGTTTAGCAGACCCCAAGCTCCGGCACCCTCCCGAACATGAAAGCCGAGTTCGAGATCTCCCCCTGTCCCACACTCCACCTGGAGTCCGGCGCTGGAGCTTCTGGCCCTACTCGAGCAAGCGATGCAGTGATGGTAACGTCAGGGATAGGACTGGAGTTCGAATCCTTGTGGCTCTTTGCAGAGGAAGGGGCTGGGGGGCCTTCTGGCACGCCCTTGGATCTGTCCTATGACTGTGCTGGTCCGCAGGTCTTGCTGGGAAGGGTGGGGTTCTGCGCTCCATAACGCCGAACAAACGTGTGAGCATGAATGGTCTCGTGCTGCATGCGACTCAGCCAAAATCGCTGCAGCGGTGCACTTCTGCCGAGGACATGTGGCCATGGTGCCGGGCAGTACCGTGGCCAAGTCTTAGCCAGTAACCTTAAACCCTAAACCCTAAACCCTAAACCTTCCAGGGGCCCATCTGCTAGTTGATCAAAATACCCGTAACTTCCCTGATAAACCCAATCAAAACCCTCAACAGTTTCCCAGAAGGACCTTTAGCTATACTCCCCTTAGAACCTTCATGAAAATAACATTCTTAATATCCTCTTGGGTTTTATACAAACAAAAATAGATCCCAAGGAGGATATAGCTAGATCAACCCCCATCTGCTTTAGGGTTTAGGGTTTAGGGTTTAGGGTTTAGGGTTTAGGGTTTAGGGTTTAGGGCAACCCCCATCTGCCAGCGCTTTTGAAACTACGCTGCCGAGGTCCTTCGGCTCACTGATGTTCCTCTTGAGATCGAGGGAGGCTGTGAGAAGGACGATCCCAAGATGAGACTTCCACGAGGGAGCCTAACCCTAGTAGCCCTCAACCCTAAACCCTAAACCCTAAACCCTCAACCCTAAACACCACAAGCCATGAACCTACAGTGCTCTTCCGCGGGGCCACGAACGGCAAAAGAACTTCATCTGACACCCTTTTTGTGTAACTCCATGCCCTTGAGAAGGTCTACAGATTTTGGGGGGTTCGAAGTTCGAAGAGGTCACTGACAATCCCAAACCAAAGAACTGCCAGAACCGGTAGAAGGCCCAACTGAGCCCGAAACCCTAAACCCTAAACCACCTAGAGCCAAAAACCGAGCAAAAAACTCCCTAAACCTCTAGAATCTCGCGAGCCCCCCTCAAGCTTCAAACCCTCAACCCTTCTACACCCTACGACTTGCTGCACGAACCCGAAAACCCTAAACCCTCAACCCTCGACCCCCTACATTGGGTGGACCATTCCCCGAAGCTGGGCACTCAGAAGTTGCGGTTCCAGGGCAGAGCCGGCGATGAGCCTGGTAAGCTCAGAAGGCTTTTGAGGGTTTGAGGATTTGAGGGTTTAAGGTTTTAAGGGGTTGAGGGCTCAAGGGTTGAAGGGTTTGAGGGTTTAAGGGTTCTAAGGGTTTAATGGTTTGAGAGCTTAAGGGTTTAAGGGTTTGAGAGCTTAAGGGCTTTAAGGGTTCTAAGGGTTTCAGGGTTTGAGAGCTTAAGGGCTTTAAGGGTTAGAGAGGTTTTTCGGGCTGAAGGGTTTGAGATCTTAAGGGCTTTAAGGGTTTAAGGGTTTTAAGGGTTTAAGGGTTTGATGGCTTAAGGGCTTTAAGGGCTTTAAGGGTTTAAGGGTTTGAGAGCTTAAGGGCTTAAAAGGTTCTTAGGGTTTAAGGGTTGAAGGGTTTGAGAGCTTAAGGGCTTTAAGGGTTCTAAGGGTTTAAGGGTATAAGGGTTTAAGGATTTGCGAGTTGAAGGGTTTCAGGGTTTCAGGGCTTTTTGAAATTAAGGGTTGAAGGGTTTAAGGATTTGAGGGTTGAAGGGTTTAAGGGCTTAAGGGTTGAGGGGTTGAGGGGTGTAGGGTCTAGGGTTCAATGATCGTCGGTAGAGTGCCTGATGAAATGTGCGAGTTCCAAATCTGACAGGCAGGCCCAACCCCTGATATCTCGGGCATGCAGGGTTTTAGGGTTTGTTTAAGGGCTGCGGGGTGTGCCTAGCGGCTATGTTATCTTCCTAAAAGGCTCTTCCCAGGTAGGGCTTCGGGGAACAGAAACCACCACCCGTCTATTCTCCCCATGAGCCAGAATGTGCAACTATGGAAGGGCTCAAGGCTCAAGGCTTACGGTAGGCTTAGGGGGTGGTTCCCTTCACCTAAACTATGTGTCAAGACCTCTCAGAAGATGTTCGCAGGGTGTCCAAGCACATGATCCTGAAAACCACTTGCATGTCAAGCAAAGCACGATGTGCGCTCTGCCTTATACACTGCACACTTCGCGGCGCCGAAATGTACATCTCAAAGCGGTCGATGACAAGTAACCCGACCCACCCAACCACGCCTCCAAAAACCCAACATCCCCAAACCTCCCTAAACCCTAAACCCTAAACCCTAAACCCTGAACCCTGAACCCTGAACCCTGAACCCTGAACCCTGAACCCTGAACAGTAACATCTTTAAGCTGGACAGGAGGCAGCCGAGGGCCGTCCTCATGCTCAACTTCGCAAAGTGCTCGCCCCTCTCACAGGGCTTCTTACGCTGCAGTGGCTGGGGGCAACCCTTTTGCAGCAGGCTTCGGAAGGTTACGCCCGGGCATGTTGGGAGCAACCCTAAACCCGACCAGGATAGGCTATTAGGACTTAGAATCCCCTGAATGAACCCTATAAAGGGCCTTTTCAGGGATTATAGGGTAGAATGGCCCATCCTGGTAAGCCCTAGACCCTACTCCGAGGCGCGAGCCCTGTGGAGCCAGGCAGAAGGCAAGGGATCTCAATGTAGCGCGAGCGTTCTACTGACGGTCTGAGGGTTTATGCGTTTCGGGAGCGAAGCCCAGACCCGAAACACCCCTAACTGCGATACCCTAAAACCCCTGACCCCCAGAATCCGGAACGGAAGTTAACTTCCCAGCAACCCTAAACCCTAAACCCTAAACCCTAAACCCTAAACCCTTCTCGCCCCAAAACCCCCAACGCCTCGAAGCGTGGGGCGAAACTGGCGGAAGGCAGCTCCCAAAGGCCGATGGACTCCAAAAGGGACCTGAGTCGTCAGCTCTCCCAGCTTCAGGGTTTAGGGTTTAGGGGTTAGGGTTTAGGGTTTAGGGTGTAGGGTGTAGGGTTTAGGGTTTAGGGTTTGGGGTTTAGGGTTTGGGGTTTAGGGTTTAGGGTTTGGGGTTTAGGGTTTAGGGTTTGGGTTTAGGGTCTAGGGTGTTTTTTGCCACCCGCCCTGCAGACCCCCTCTGGGACCACTCCGCAGGGAACAGTCGTCGTTTCGTGCGTTGACATGGCTCGCAAAAAGGGCCCCGAGGCTTCCCAAATCTCCAAAAATTAGCCCCTGGTGGGCAATACCTGGGGACTGGGGAGCTCTCCAGACCGGGTCCTTCAGTCCACTAGGTGACCGCTTGTTAAGCAGCCCACCCATCGTCTGGCTCCCTCAAGCTTGAAACACTGCAGAACATTCTGGCGCAGGCCTCTAGGCTCCCCACTGCAGGAGGTTTAGGGTTTAGGGTTTAGGGTTCAGGGTTCAGGGTTTAGGGTTTAGGGTTTAGGGTTTAGGGTTTAGGGTTTAGGGTTTAGGGTTTAGGGTTTAGGGTTTAGGGTCCCCGCTACGCTTCCCCGTTCAGATTCAGCTCGCCGCTCCAAACATACACCATACACTACTAGAAAGGCGACGCCCAAGGGGGCATGACGATGGAGCTCTCCAGGGTTTAGGGTTTAGGGTTTAGGGTTTAGGGTTTAGGGTTTAGGGTTTAGGGTTTAGGGTTATCTTATGGGAACCCCCCCCCCCCCCCGTGTGTTGGACACTTAAGGGCTACTTGACATAGCTTCTTTTGAGATATCAATGCGGGTGACGTCAAATAGTCGCTGAAAAGTGTGGGTGTGGACAGACTGTTGCCTCGGAGCCTTAATTTGAGGACGCCCCATGTACTGGAAAAGAGTACCGCGTCAAATGGATGCGAAGCGTCCAAGGCACGAAGCCCCGCCCCCTACTTCGGGACATGCCCATGACACGAGACAGGCTTAAGCCATGCTCTGAGGCCTTGATCTTGCTTCAGGGCTCTCTGGTGTCCCGGCACTGGACTCGACACCATGACATCATTGGGGCCAAGCCTATGAAGAGGAGCAATTGGGCATCCCATGTTCCACAACTAGCGTAGGCCTGTATGCACCACAACAGGCAAGACTCTATCATCCGCATTGAACAGCATTGCCCCCGTGTTCTCACGAAGCGACGCGCAAGCAGGTACACTGACTGATACCGCCAGCACACCGCATTTATTTCCCGTAGCCAAGCCCTGAACCCCAAACCACCAACCCCAAACTCAAAACCCCAAACCCCGAACCCCGCACCCGAAACTCCCAGCCCCTCTCCAAAACCCAAATCAAACCCAAGCCCCACAGCCCAAACTCCCAACCCCTAACCCAAACCCTAAACCCTAAACCCTAAACCCTAAACCCTAAGCCCAGCGGCAGGTCCCAGACTTGCACGGAAAGGGCTCGGCCCGGCCGCAGCGCCCAGAGTCGCACGCGGCCCTTGGCCGCGGAGATGTGGAGGCCCAGGAGGTCTCCTTACAGCTCGGGTTTAGGGTTTAGGGTTTAGGGTTTAGGGTTTAGGGTTTGGGGTTTGGGGTTTAGGGTTTAGGGTTTAGGGTTTAGGGTTGGGGGTTTAGGGTTTAGGGTTTGGGGTTTGGGGTTTGGGGTTTAGGGTGTAGGGTTTAGGGTTTGGGGTTTGGGCTTTGGGGTTTGGGCTTTGGGGTTTGGGCTTTGGGGTTTAGGGGTTTAGGGGTTTAGGGGTTGTTTAGGGCTTTGGGCTTTGGGCTTTGGGCCTTGGGCCTTGGGCTTTGGGCTTTGGGGTTAGAGCTGTTTAGGGCTTCTTATCAGCCTGGGCTTCAGAATTGGGAGGGCTTCAACATCAATCACACCACCGCTCGAAGGCCACCCCCCCCCCCCCCCCTTACACAAGCAACCGAACCAGGCCGGGAACCGGAAACCCGAAACCCAAAATCATGGGCCCAAAAATCATGGGGCCCTAAATCCTAAACCCCTTTAAAATGTCCCAACGCCGAGGCCGGGGCCTGCCAGGTCCCTCAAAGGAAACACGCGGACATCTTCGGTCCTTCTACGTCGGTTTTTCGACCACGAACTGAGAGGCAACACCGCGAACACCGACCTGAACCCCTCAACCCCTAAACCCCTAAACCCCTAAACCCCTAAACCCCTAAACCCCTAAACCCCTAAACCCCTAAACCCCCAAACCCTAAACTCCGTAAGCCTCGGGTGCTGGGGGACCTTAGGTTGCCGAGGCGCTGGAGCAGGGGCTCTCCAGGCTCTGCGCCAGGGGCGCATCGACACGGGGGCGGAGGTCCTTAAAGGTTCGTGCTTTGGGGGTGCATGCCTTTGGGAGCCTCGGAATGGCAAGATTCAGCCCTGACTTGAAAAAGGCGCGCGCGCACGCGCGCCGCCCCCGAAACTCTTCTACCCTCAAGTCGAGGGTGTAAGGTTTGTGGGGCTTAAGATGGTTTAAGGCTTCCTCTGGGCATTTGGCTTCGGGGTTGGAAGCCTTGGTTGCAACCTGGCGTCCACGTACGGCGGTTTGTCTGCAGATGGGGCCGCGGCTGCGACAGCCACCAGGGGCACGCGCTGCCCGTCCCAGCCGGCGAAGAGGTAGCAGTTGCCCGCCCTCGCGTGTGGGATCGAGCATACCGGATGGCTCTTCTTCATTCTCAGACAAGTGTGTGCTTACTATCAAAACCATGCAAAGCCATTCCGAATCTAGCTCGGTCTCATGTCCGCCGTCATGCGCTGGATGGAAGCACAGGGCAGGAGAGTGCCGGCAAACTTCTGCCAGGGCCGCCCCTGTATGCGGAATCGAAGCGAGGGCTCTGGAGGGTTTGTCTCGCTGAGGCTGCCATGTGGCTGCACATGCCAGACAGACAGCGCAGCGCCATCCTCGTCCAGCTTTGCCACAGCACACCGCAGCTCATCACAGTGCAGCACAGCCGCTGCGGCAGGCACTCGGTCGAGCGAAAGGGGCTGAAGCTGGATGGAGCTCTCGTTTCCCGGCATGGCCATGGCAAACTGCCTGTAGACACTGCTGATGAATATGTGAGGCTGGCTGCCATCACCCTTCTCCACACACGACAGCCGGAAGGGATCGAAGAAAGCGCCATGGGGCCAGGTCACTGGAAGTGGCTCAAAGCCTTCGGGCCACACCTCTCCGGCTGTGAGTCGTCTCTCTCCATGTCCATGGCTCTCCCCATGCCCATGGCTCGCTCCATGCCCGTGGCTGCTAGACTTTCCCCAGCCCCAGTCTGTCACCCACCAGCCGTGGTTGCTAAGCAAGTTCTGCGTCCCCAAGAAAATCCAGCAGAGCTGGAGGACGGCTGTCATGCGCCGGACCTGCACAGTCTGTGGCGAACGGTCACTACGCGAGTCTTCTAGCAAGACCGAAGGCGCTTTTCAGAAGATAAAAGGCTTCGCGACTTCAGCCTCAAAACCTCTGAGGACAAATACGTCTAAACAAAGAATAAAATCAGCTTACCAGCAACCTAGCGACTGACTTCCAGGGCAGCCGGTGATGCCCTGCCCTCTTCTTTCGGAAAACTCCCGGATCATCCTGGCGCACTTCCTCGTCCTGCGACGCGCGCTGCAGGTACTAGGGTTTAGGGTTTAGGGTTTAGGGTTTAGGGTTTAGGGTTTAGGGTTTAGGGTTTAGGGTTTAGGGTTTAGGGTTTAGGGTGTAGGGTGTAGGGTGTAGGGTCTAGGGTCTAGGGTCTAGGGTTTAGGGTTTAGGGTTTAGGGTTTAGGGTTTAGGGTTCAGGGTTCAGGGTTTAGGGAACCGCAAATTAACAACGCGAAAATCGGAATGCTGCAACCCGAGCTCTCAGAAGTAAGTCGGAGCTACGATGGCTGAACTATTGGCAGGCCTCAAAGCCTCCTCGTGACACTCACGAAACCATGCCTACACCCTGCTGAGATTACCCTACTCATGGCACCAAACCACCGGAAGGATGGTCATCTTCAATCTTCGCCAGCAACCGTGACACGGCAGATTAGATAGGGAATCGCGAAGGGCGCCGAAAACCTGCCTGAACCCAGTTAAGGCAGGATCCACCCTAAACCCTCTTGCGTCCCCATCCCGGCTTCGCGCAACCGCCGGAACCCTACACCCTCCCAAAGAACCCTCAACCCAAAGTTAAACCCGAAACCCTTCTTGCAGCAGGTTGGGGCCTACGGCGTGGTGAGAGCAGAGGCGAAAGACGTTTAGGGGTTTAGGGTTTAGGGGGTAGGGCTTAGGGTTTAGGGTGTTTCTGAGGTGCCCCCGCGTGCCTGAAGAAACCCCCAAACCCAGAAAAGGACCCCACGAGAAATTTCCGAACCTCCGGCAATTGTCGGGTCTTTTGGGCACACGCTCGCTGCTGGCTGCCCCCAGTTACAGGGTTTAGGGTTTGAATTTTGAGGCTTTGCCCAAAACAGTTTGGATGCATCCAGGTCTCTGACGGCACCCTCAACCCATTTGAAGCCTAAACCCTCGCTATAGTCCCCTTAGAACCTTCATAAACATAATGCGTGTAATATTCCCTGGTGTCTTATAAAACGACCAAGTAGAAAATAATTCCTAACCCTAAACCCTAAACCCTAAACCCTAAACCCTAAACCCTAAACCCTAAACCCCAACCCCTAAACCCTAAACCCTAATCCCTAAGCCCTAAACCCTAAACCCTAAGGGGGCTAGGGCCAACGCTGGTCCTTCTCGGGTACCTTGAGGTCACCTCGCTCAATGTCCAGCAGCAACTGCACGTCGAACTCGGCCTCCTGGACACGGTTCCTCAGCTTCAGGGGGTGTAGGGTTTAGGGTGTAGGGTCTAGGGTCTAGGGTTTAGGGTTTAGGGTTTAGGGTCTAGGGTCTAGGGTTTAGGGTTTAGGGTTTGGGGTTTAGGGTTTTGGGCGTAGGTGGGTTTCGACGCTCCAGCTCGCACAAGGCTGGGAGGGTTTAGTTCAGTGTTTCAGCAATGATGTAGGACTCTCCTACAACTAAAGCGATACAAGACATGTAAGGGAACTGGGGGGGGGAGGGGGTACCTTCGAGCCCTTCCCAAGGGCAGTCGGATTAACGCAAATCCTTGGCCTGGGCACTGCCTTGCAAAGTACACATTGGGGTTGGGATGTTCCCCCTTATACTAACAGTCCTTAGTAGGGATAATTGTACCCCCTATTCTAGCCCCCTGTAAAGGATTGTTAGCATAAGGGGGAACATCCCAACATCGGGGTTTTAATATTCAGCCGTCTGCCTTGGGTTCAGGCGGTTCAGGGCGGATTCGTGTCCCAAAAGGCATCTAAGGCGCATCACCGTCTGCATGTCCAGAATCGTCACGCCCGGTCCTGCCGTCCACACGGCGCAGCCTCGCGACACCTGGGCCATGCACTAGGAGCCCCTGCACTCGCAACGAAATCCTCAAAATCCCCATTCCGGCTAGGGCAGCGCAGCGCGCCCGCTGTGCATTCCCCACTAGCATCCTTAGAAGGCGGACATGCCCCGAAACTTACAGCTGAAACCCCTGGCAAGGCTGCGTACATGGTCTCTAGCACTGCGCAGCCAAAAGTTTACCACCTCGGAAGAGTTGTTGGCCACCCCTAAACCCTAAACCCTAAACCCTAAACCCTAAACCCTAAACCCGAAACCGCCCTGCGACAAGGTGCGTCGTAGTATTGGGACTGCGATGCCTCGGCTCTCCGCTGCAAGGGGCCGACGAGTGCCTCAAGGGGGCTTCGGAGGGGTTCGGAGACGAGATTGGAGGAACCTAATATGGCAGGGCTGAAGCTTAGAAGCTTTTAAGCCTTTGCGGCCTTTTAGGGCTTCATGAGGTTCCGAAGAGCAGGCTGATGTGGCCCGACGCACACGCACGTAAATCACTCTGAGCCTGAGGCACGCTTGGAAATAGAGAGAGCTCCGCCCCTTCAAAGGCTTCTGTGCTCAACGCCCCTCCAAAGGCTGATCCCCAAACCTTCACCCCTCAGAACCCCCCTCAGAACCCCCCTCAAACCTCCTCGAAACCCTCAAAACCCTCGAAACCCGCGAAACCCTCGAAACCCTCAAAACCCCAAGCAAAAAGCCCCTGGCTTCCTAAACCCTAAACCCTAAACCCTAAACCCTGAACCCTAAACCCTAAACCCCAAAAGGCATCGCCCCCATGGCCTGGTAGAACTCGTCCGCCTCCTGCTCGGCCGCCGTTAGCTCCTCCCAGCTTCGAAGGGCGCGGGCGTCCTCTCCGGGAAAGAGCCGGTCTGATGTTTGGGGTCTTAGGGCTCTTGGGGTTTGGGGTTTAGGGGTTTAGGGGTTTAGGGGTTTAGGGGTTTAGGGGTTTAGGGGTTTAGGGGTTTAGGGGTTTAGGGGTTTAGGGGTTTAGGGGTTTAGGGGTTTAGGGGTTAGGGGTTAGGGGTTTAGGGGTTTTTAGGGTTTTAGGGGTTTAGGGGTTTAGGGGTTTAGGGTTTAGGGGTTTAGGGGTTTAGGGGTAGGGGTTAGGGGTTTAGGGGTTTAGGGGTTTAGGGTTTAGGGGTTTAGGGGTTTTAGGGTTTAGGTTTAGGGGTTTAGGGGTTTAGGGGTTAGGGGTTTAGGGGTTTTAGGGGTTTAGGGTTTAGGGGTTTAGGGGGTTTTAGGGTCTTGGGGTTTAGGGGTTTAGGGGTTTAGGGGTTTAGGGCTCTTGGGTTTTTAGGGGTTTAGGGGTTAGGGGTTTTAGGGGTTTAGGGGTTTAGGGGTTTAGGGCTCTTGGGGTTTAGGGGTTTAGGGGTTTAGGGGTTTAGGGCTCTTGGGGTTTAGGGGTTTAGGGGTTTAGGGGTTTAGGGGTTTAGGGGTTTAGGGGTTTAGGGGTTTAGGGGTTTAGGGGTTTAGGGGTTTAGGGGTTTAGGTTGAGGGGTTGAGGGGTTGAGGGGTTTAGGGGTTTAGGGGTTTAGGGGTTTAGGGGTTTTGGGTTTACTCGGCGCTGTCTCTGAATCTGAGCAGCTGAGCGCAACAGGATTTGGGGTTTAGGGTTTGGGGTTTGGGGTTTAGGGTTTGGAGTTTAGGGTTTGGGGTTAAGGTTCAGCTCGGTGCACAGGGGCTTCGACAGTGGCACACTTTCGGGGCTAGGCCTGAGGGTGGATATGAGGCTGCTGTACTACTCGGGGTTTAGGGTTTAGGGTTTAGGGTTTAGGGCTTAGGGATTCGAATCCCCAACCCCTGTAAGCTCTCCCAACTGAAGCTTGGGGCTTTGGCCTGTCCACCCTCGGTGTCTACAGGCGCAAGAAGTAATTCTGAGGTACCAGGATAAGGGCCCTGGATATATATATATATATATACATACATACATACATACATACATACATACATACATACATACATACATACATACATACATACATACATACAATATGGTATATAAAATTTGTGTATCTAATTTTACTTATATCTATATTTATATTTATATTCATATTTAAATTTAGTTTTCGATATTGGTTTCTATATCTATAGTTATATTTATTTGTGTATATTTATACTTATATTTACATTTATACTTGCATTTATATTTTAATATTTATATGGTGCCCTCCGCCCCGTACCTACCTTTTCTAAGGCCTTCTAGTAAACTTGTTGGTTTCAGGGCCAGGGGGGGGGGGGGTGCTAATAGTCACACGCTTATACTTGTACACACCATTCACACCCTTGATGAGAGCGAGAGAGGTGAGCGATTTCTGAAGAGCAATAGAAATGAAACGAAAATATGATCATGATTTTTTTGTGCTCGGAAGATGTCCGGAAAATGTCCCGGAAGGCTTTGGGTTGAAGATTGAAGAGTGGAGATGCCAGGAAAAGTCTTCCTCGGCATCTTCAACCTTCAATCTAAACCTTCCGGAAGATCTGGGTCTTTGGGGCTTCGCGAAAACGACTTAGGGAATAGGCTTTGTTTCTTAGGATTTAGGGGCTTCCCTCCCTCTTCAGGGGTTAGGGAATTAAATTTAGGGAATGAAATTAAGGACATAAGGCTTCAGGAAACAGATTTAGGGAACCCGCTCTTTAGGATTTAGCACAAAGGACTTGGGGAAAGATTGGTTTGTAAAATCTAAGGGCTCTCTTCTTTAGGAGTTAAGGACGCCCCTCCTTAAGGCGTAGGGAAAAAGTATCAAAGGAATCAGATTAGATTTACGGATGCCACCCGCTAGGATTTAGCGATAAGGATTTGAGTAATAGGATCCTTACATCCGACGGAGGAGAGCCCCTAAATCTTAAAAAAGAGAGCCCCTGAATCCGAAGAACACATCCTAGTCCCTAAATCCTTTTCGCTAAGCCCTAAACGGTGGGACCTACATCTTATTCCCTTAATGTTATTCCCTCAGTCCTATTCCCTCTCTCTCTCGCTCTCTCTCTTTTTCTCACAGGCAAGGGGAATACAGAGGGCTCTTCTTCCATCGTAAAGAGGAGGAATTAGGGTTTACGGCTAAGGGTGTGAAGTCCCCACCTTCTGCTTTTGAATTCTGGGATATGGGCTACTGACAGCCACGAGGCTCACGAAAGCATTCCAAGCTCCCCCGGCATACCTAGTTTTGCCGGTCCTGCTGCGCAGCATCGTAGGGCACGCCCCGACGGGTCTTCATCTTGGAGTAGCACCCGTGGTAGCGCTCCCGCCACATGCTGTATTCCTCTTGAGGATGTGAAGTGCAGGGGATTGAAAGGGCTCGATAGTGCGTAACTGGCCGTTTCTATATCAACATACTATAATCACGCAGTACTATCAGCAGAATACTGTCAGCATGACACTAAACTATGCTGCAGAATGTAGCATGCGGGTGTTGTCGTGGGAAGTCCTGCCGGAGGTTCTGGAGCTGCGACGCCTGTTTAGGGTTCAGGGACTAGGGCTTCACATCCCACAACCCTGAAACCCCCCCAAGCCCCAACCCTGTTTGCTTTAATGCATGGACTGAGGAGGACCTGAAAACCCACCCTAAACCCTAAACCCTAAACCCTGAACCCTGAACCCTAAACCCTAAACCCTAAAGGCGCAGCTCTGGGAGCCTGCACGCCCGTCAGGAGCTCCTGTGGCACGGCCTCCCAGCATCGCAACCTGCTTGCGGATGTGTGTGCGAGAAGCCCTGACACGCATAAGCTTTGCTGGGTTTAGGGTTTAGGGTTTAGGGTTTAGGGTTTAGGGTTTAGGGTTTCGGGTTTCGGGTTTCGGGTTTAAGGTTTTGGGTTTTGGGTTAGGGAAGAGGGTTTAGGGTTCAGGGGAGAGGGTTTAGGGTTTAGGGTTTTTTAGAAGAGCACTAGCTTTTCACCCAAGATTGGCATGCAGAAGGAGCCAAGTGGGTTCCTTGTTGCGCAACTTTCAGTTCCACCCTCATCAGGCGAGCTGGGGGCCTTGAGACTTTCTGCCGCGCGCGGGAGATTTGTGGATGTGTGATTGCTGCGGTTTTCAAGCCCTGAAGCGCGGAAGCCGTGTCCATCAACAGAAGGCGGGCGGAACCCAGTCCCGTTTTTGTTGCATCCAGATCCAAAATGGAAATTTGTCAAGGATGTGCGGAGCTGCGGGAACCCAAGGCTATGCTCCAAATAACCTTAAAACTCTCAAAAAAATCTTGTTTGCATCCAGGCCTATGAGACTGCAGGGCACACCCCCCCAGACTAAACCCCCCCACCCCCAACCCTTTGCATCTGGGCTTGAGCAACCAGATTTAATTCGCTGCACTCTCCCCTCCCAAACCCCCTCAACACCTTGTAAAACCTAAACCCTAAAAACCCAACAACCCAACCACCCAACAACCCAACAACCAAAAAAAAACAAAACCCCAAAACCCCAAAACCCAAAAACCCTAAAACCCTAAAACCCTAAAACCCGAAAACCCTAAAACCCTAAACCCCTAAAACCCTAAAACCCTAAAACCCGAAAACCCTAAAACCCTAAAACCCCAAAACCCCAAAACCCTAAAACCCCCAAAACCCCAAAACCCTAAAACCCGAAAACCCTAAAACCCTAAAACCCCAAAACCCCAAAACCCTCAAACCCCCAAAACCCCAAAAGCCTAAAAGCCTAAAACCCTAAAACCCTAAAACCCCAAAACCCCAAAACCCCAAACCCTAAACCCTAAACCCTTTTCGTAAACCCTTTGTGTAAAACGGCACCCAGGGAACGCTCCCTGAGCCGCTGCCAGGGCAAAACCCGCTTTCGCCGCTTGCCGCTGCTGCACCTCAGCTTCGCTGTTATTTGGTGTTCTGAGGTTTAGGGTTTAGGGTTTAGGGTTTAGGGTTTAGGGTTTAGAGTTTAGGGTTTAGGGTTTAAGGTTTAGGGTTTAGGGTTTAGGGTTTACAGTTTAGGGCTTTCAGCGGCACTCCTGCTAGGCTTTAGGGTTTACTACCGTATGCTTATGCCGATTGGGGACATGGTGGCAGCACCTGTCCTGGATGTCTGGTCCTGGTGTCCTACCTTCTTCTTTGCTTCTCTGCATCTTCCCTCTGAGTTGCAAGAATGCAGGAGAGCAGCAGCACAGCCATGTGCAACTTTCTCTGGCTGGCTGGTTCCCGCGCCTTGTCCCTCCAGTATTGTGCTGGCAGTCGAGACAACAGATCGGTTATGTCATGCCGGGTGGCTTATTGCGCTTGCTGGCCTAGGCCAGCAGTGAGGCGCGAAACTGAATTGTGCAGCAGGCTTGTGATGCCATGCGTCATCCGAATGTTGCAATGGTTGCCACAGAAACCGGAGTTGACAAGTGTTGCACGACCAACCTGATGAAGTGCCTACATCTTGCACCACTGCAAAGAATTTTGAGATGCATACTGCATGGAGAGACTGAAGTGATTCTGCATGGGGATGACGGAGACAAGAGAGGGGCCAGCTGCACCTCCAAAACGTAATGAATCGGGGCAGCACCCATAGCTTCTTGCACCACACACACATGCTTTGGACTTTCGGACCAAGCCTTGTTGCTTGCAGAGAAGCTACAGTGAGCTCCCCAGCTATGCGGAACCCGGTTTAATTACGCAGGAGCCGGCTGTGGTCTCACAGCCCTACTCTGCAATGCTGATCTTCTGTCAGCTGGAAAAGTCACTTTCAGGCATTGGCAAGTAAGTCATTGACCACGGGGAGCTGAGGAAGAGGCACCCCCGGGGGCTTCTTTCTTCAGGGGATAGGATGAGGGGGACCCTGGGGAGAAGGACCCTCTGAATAAGGTCCCTGTTAAAGAGAGCCAGAAGAAGGGTCCCCCTTATCCTGCCTAGGATTCTTGCTGGAAGCAGCTGTGAGAAGCGAGGACACGCCGCCGAGTGACACTGCCGCCCGCCCGGAAGCCGAGCCACTTCACTGGCCCCCTTCCTGTACTGAACTTGGAACCCTAGCAAACATAAATTCTTATGCTGTTTCTTAGGAATTAAAGTACCCAAAAAATTTAAAAAACTATTTCCAAGCACCCCTGAGCTTCCTTGTCGCTTTCGGAGATTCGGCTCAGCAGGCCCTCACTGGCGAAGGCCGACGCCGACTCAGTCAAGGGGTCCCAAGAGCCCACGGAAGTAGACATGAGGCTCTCGTGGATGTCCCCATTCTCATTGAGCACCAGCTTCTGAAAATCATCCTCGTCAAAGGTCATGAGAATGGCCGTGGCTTCGGGCCACTCGAAGAGCTGGTAGAGCTTGCGGACAACCATGGCCAGCCAAATGTTCTTCAAAGCCCTTTCTGCAGGCTGCATTATGCTGTCCTCGCCTCCGAAGATGAAGAGGAAGATGCGATCACGCACAAAGATGGAGAGTTGGACAATACCCAGGACCTGCACAATGAACATCGTCAGGCTGAGAAAGCTCCAGGGGCCCAGCTCGTGTTTGTGGATGTCGCTGTAGGCCACGCGGACTTTGAAGAGGAAGGCGTCAATACCAACGACCAAGCACATCAGCTTCTTGAGAACGAAGACGAACCACAAACGCAAGCCCGTGGCATAGCCATCAAGTTCGGCACGCGAACCGGCATAGGCTGCGAAGGAATACACGTCACACAGCACCACGGAGGGAGTCGCGAAGTGCAGGAGCCGCATGGCGCTGAAGGAAGAGAGCTCCGGAAAGATCTCCCACCAAAAGGTGCAGGATTTGGTCCATCGAACACGCTCGAGCTCCTCAAGGAAGCTCGACAGAAAGCAGCGGACGGCCTTGATCATCAAGAGGGCCAGCAAGCCGAGCTCGATGGCGCAGATCAGGGCAATCCGTGGGCTGTGGATTCGACTGCCACATCCTGCCACTTGTGCAAAGGCCAAGAAGCCTTCATCCACAAGGAAGCCAGAGATCATGTAGTCGTTCTGGATGGCTCTGACGTTGTCGTCCACGGGATGGATTCCCAAGGTATCTTCCTGCTGCTCATCAGCCAGGTGGAGCGCGTGGACCAGGTAGCCCCCATCGTTGACCACAATGGTGCCCACATTCGCCACCAGCATCATCAGCGCGAGCGCTGCCCTGAAGTACCTGCTGCTGTCCCAGAGCTCGTGGACCTCTGAGAAGCCCCCATCTTTGGCGAACTCCAAGACGTGGAAGAAGTCGGGGTGGGACTCGTCAAACTTCGCCCAGGCCGCTTCTTCCAAGGCGTCGTACTCCTGCTCGAAAGAAGAGAGCTTGCGTGCATTGTCTCGGCCTCTGCTGCCTTTGCTGCCTTTGCTACTCTTGCTGCTGGAGCGGCGCCGAAAAGTAGCTCTCTCAACTGGCAGCGTCTCAGTCGCAGGCTCGGCTTGCGGCTGCGCCTCAACGCGCTCAACGTCCGGCTCGTTGGCGACAATGTCCATGGCTGGCTTGATGTTCTAAGCAACCCTAAACCCTAAACCCTAAACACGAAGTAAAGAACTCGAGCTCCGGATCTCCATGTCCGCGCGACCATGCAAGCTCATGTTTGACCCAATCAGCCTTGAGCCGCATGGATGTCATTGTTCGGTTGGCTTGTCGCATGGGAGCCCTTCAGCAACCCTCAGCCGGAACTTCGGGTCAAATAAACTTGCGCAAACCTCAGGTGATTTCTGTTGTGTTTGAGGCTCTGTATGTGTGTAGTGCTTGGGGCCTCGCAGGCTCGACGCTCTAACTTGTGGCGCAAGTCGTCGCTACGCCTTTGAGCTTCACGCTCCAGCCTAAACCGGAACCCCTACACCGAATCCCGTAGACCTTTCACACCCCTAAACCCTAAACCCTAAACCCTAAACCGTAAACCGTAACAATTTGACAGTTAAGCTCTAGACTTCCCGGACCCTTTTCAGCCCCCGAATCGTGCTTCGGGTCTTGGGTAAATGGCACCTCCCGCTTTGCGGCGTCATCCCGCAGCTCCTCCATCTTCCCGTCCACACCAGCAGTCACCTTGCTTGTGGGGGTATGATATAATATCATGCAATACAATATAGTACAAGGGAAAGATCATATCATATCATATAATGTACATAAGAAATTGCAATCATTTAAAATACATCTACATCGCTCTCGCTCGCTCCTGGGCTCTCTGTCTTCCCTTTTCTCTCCCCCACTCCGTCCCTGCCACTCTCTCTATCTCTCTCCCTCTTACCTTCTGGCCCCGCTGCAAGTTGCCTAAGTGCGGCCTTGCAGATCCCAAATAGGCCCCAAAGCACGATCATCCTGGTTCTAGGACCACAACCCCTGACAACAGGGTACCCTTTTAAGAAAACAAACGCGTGACAGCTTCCTGCAGCTAGGCCCCTCTTTGGCACCCATCATCATATCACTGCCGCAGAAATTGTTCGGGAACCCAAGAGAGGCAAATGCTTCAGTCCGCATGCTCGGCATGACCCGGCATGTGCAGATTGCCTTGAACCCTAAATCATCCAAACCCCGGTTGTGTGCTTGTGAGGTTTGGGGTTTGGGGCTCAGGGTTTCCGCAAGCACTCTCTGCAAAGGGCTTAGGCCTTGGGGCTCAGGGCTTCCTAACAACGATGCCGAAACCCTAAACCCTAAACCCTAAACCCTAAACCCTAAACCCTAAACCCTAAGCCGAGGCTTAGGAGCCGCCGCATGCTCGGCTTCGGTGGGATCAAAGGCGGCATCGCCGAAGACATCCAGGAAGAGCACCGTGCGGAACCTTTGTATACTAGGGGTACCATACTGGGTTTAGGGTTTAGGGTTTAGGGTTTAGGGTTTAGGGTTTAGGGTTTAGGGTTTAGGGTTTAGGGTTTAGGGTTTAGGGTTTAGGGTTTAGGGTTTAGGGTTTAGGGTTTAGGGTTATCCCACGCGATTCTGCTCGACCCTTCGGCCCATTGAAGTGCGGTCAGAGTAGTTTGCTTTCTGCGGCCATCCCACACACACACACTCTAGGTTTAGGGTTTAGGGTTTAGGGTTTAGGGTTTAGGGTTTAGAGTTTAGGGTTTAGGGTTTAGGGTTTAGGGTTTAGGGTTTAGGGTTTAGGGCCTGGGGCCCCCAGCACCCAAACCCTAAACTTCCTCCCAACCCTGAAAGTTCAAAGCTTCCCAGGGCAACCGAGCAGCTTCCGAGGCAGGGAGGCTTCGTCGTCGGTGGGCTTGGCCGTCATCATGAAAAGCTCCAGCCAGATCGCCTGCCCCAAAAAGCGGTGTGACGAGGTTGTGCTTTCGGGATTTTTGCGATTCATGTCTCCCAGTTTCAAGCAGCCCAGACCGCTCTCAACAAGTACGGGAATCAAAATGTGAGGTATGGGACACGGACAAAAATCACGGAGGAGTCTGCAACAAGCCCCTATGCAAAAGAAACCTTGGGAGGTTCCGGCTCGCAAGGCAATGGCTCTTCAGGATCCAGCCCTATGCCACCGCGACCAAACCACACTGAAGACCAGTCGCACTCCAATCACACTTCGAAGCATTTAGGGTTTAGGGTTTAGGGTTTAGGGTTTAGGGTTTAGGGTTTAGGGTGTAGGGTTTAGGGTTTAGGGTTTAGGGTTCCAGTGCAAAAGGGGCTGAAGCTTGCTGACTTGCTGAAGGCCGCGGGCTTGGGCTTTTTAGGGATTTTGGGGATGGCAACAGGCCTTGCAAGTAGGGCCCGGGGCTTTTGTACACAACAGATGTGTTGTGGAGGAACGGCACTCAGCCCTATAATTACAAAGGGACCCTGCGGCAATATTTTTAGTACTTATTCCTACCCCTAAACCCTAAACCCTATATTACCCCCGAAAGAACTCCCCACTCTGGGAATTCGACCTCCAGGAAGGCACAAAGGGGGGAGGCGTAGAAGGCAGACGACAGCAGGGCGATGGACTCGCTGCCTCGGTAGCTCCAGGGATTTCAAGGTACGTAGGGCTTTGTAGGTCAGAGGGTTTATAGGGTTTGTGGGGGTTTGTGGGGGTTTATAGGGTTTATAGGGCTTATAGGGTTTGTAGGGCTTATAGGGTTTATAGGGTTTATAGGGTTTATAGGGTTTATAGGGATTGTAGGGATTATAGGGGTTTAGAGGGGTTTAGAGGGTTGCTTTCAACCATCGCAGGGCTCTACGGCACGGGGAAAACGGCATTCAGTGTTTCGGGGCCGTCTGCGCAGACTTGCACGGAGCTACAGCAACAGCCCCTATCCAACAGCTGATTAACCTTTCCGATTTCACAGGGGCCTCAACCGCATGCATCAACATGTCTCCCCGGACCTGCTATGATTCAGGTTTAGGGTTTAGGGGTTTAAGACTTCGGCGGTTGCATGCTTTACTAGTTGGCGCCCAGCTTCCCGACCGCCCTCTGTTGGCCACCGTGAGCATGGCAACCAGGATCCTCAGTCGCTGGGCTTCCTAGGGTTTAGGGTTTAGGGTTTAGGGTTTAGGGTTTAGGGTCTAGGGTTTCGGGTTTAGGGTTTAGGGTTTAGGGTTTAGGGTTTGGGGACACTTGGGGGGGGTCAAGGGTTGGCCCGGCTGTAAACGGCCGAAGGACTCTCGGAACCCTCTCAAATCTCTGCGTCACATAACCAGGTCCTTGCTTTCCAGTAGCTGCGTAGTCAAAAAGGTGCATAAACAACTCTGACTCTGGTTCATGAGGGTCTTCTATGGGACCTTGGCGGATGATCCAGGGATGACACCAAGGGGAAGCCGGCTTGGATTGAGGCTTACGGCGCAACTTCCGCTTGTGGACTTTCCGTTGCCTGGATTGGTGCTTACTTAGGGTCCCCACCCTCCCTTGGCATGGGCCGTGCTGCAGACTCGCCTGCACGCAGCATGCCACGAGGTCGAAAAAGCGGGCCGAAGCAGCGCCGCTAGAGCCCCCTAAGCCCTAAACCCTAAACCCTAAACCCTGAACCCTAAACCCTAAACCCTAAACCCTAAACCCTAAACCCTGAACCCTAAACCCTAAACCCTAAACCCTAAACCCTAAACCCTAAACCCTGAACCCTGAACCCTAAACCCCTTTACACCCTGACTGCCCTGGAATCACGTCACTGGCATAATAGGCAGCCCAGGATTCACCATGGGCATGGCGCCGACGATCTGAAGGGCGAAAATCCTGGGCCGGGTTGCTAAGGGGGTTGAGGGTTTAGGGTTTAGGGTTTAGGGTTTTAGGATTCAGGGTTTCGGGTTTTAGGGTTTAGGGTTTAGGGTTTCGGGTTTAGGGGGTTGGAGCTCGTTTTTTGCCATAGTTTGCCACCTGCCTGAGTGTAGGGCTTAGGGGTTAAAGTTTAGGCCAATCGTTTTCGAAGGGGTCCCCCATCTGAAGAAATGCCGACTCGCCTCAGCCTCCTGATCCACACACACACACAGACCCGCACGTTGTTTCCCCAAGCCCCGTGAAGCCCCTCCAAAAAGCCACACCCTAAATCCCAAACCGAAACCTGCAAGAACAAGCGCATCTCAAGGAAACCCTTAAAGCCCGAAGCCACCCAACAATGGCTCGAAGCACCGACTCCCAAAGCCCCGACGGCCGGGCGTCTTCCACTTCTTCAGCCCCGCGATGTCCAAGAAAGCCAGGCCGAAGGTACAGCCCTGGAAGATGATGGTCGCTGCATAGCCGTTGCCTGCTTCGTAGTTTGTCGTAGTTTGCTTTAGGGTTCAGGCTTAGGGTTTGGGGTTTGCCAGTTTAGGGTTTAGGGTTTTCTTCCCCACCCGTGAAGGGTTTGGGCTTGAGGCACCCGCATTCGCATGGCTCGACGGACGGTTGAGGGTTTGGGGGTTGAATCATGATACAAGCACTCAACTCACTAACACCTAAACCCTAAACCCTAAACCCTAAACCCTAAACCCCAAACCCTAAACCCTAAACCCTGAAAGACCCCTGAGCCCTGGTTCGAGACGGGAGGCTGGGCGAGCAGGTCTGAATCATCGTGAAGCCAACCACGAAGTAGTTCACGGACTGGATCATCCTCAAGGTCCCCACCCTAAACCCTAAACCCCAAACCCTAAACCCTAAACCCTAAACCCTAAACCCCCCACTTCTGCAGGCGCTTGAGGCTTCAGGGTTTAGGGGTTTAGGGTTTAGGGTTTAGGGTTTAGGGTTTAGGGTTTAGGGGCAGGCACGGCATGGGTCTACTGCGCAAAGATCGAGCGCAGTCAAAGCAGGTGCCTTGAACAATCATCTGACCTCCGCGCAACTCCGATTCCTTGACCCCCCTCCAACATGTGGTCAGCGTTCCATGGTAGGCTCTCTTTTTGGGGTACCTTACATACAAATTGCAGTTCTCTACATTAATTACCGCGCCTGGTCGGTTTCCCTGTAGGATACTTCACCTTCAGACAACAAGGCAGAGAACCCAAGGGCAGAGAACCTCTGGGAGACCAAACTTCCGCATTCTTGACGTCCGAGGCACTGGTTCACGCCCAGCGCCATGGAGATTCGAGCATAGGCATCGTAGCACTGCCACTTGGCCTTGCACTTGTTTAGGGTTTAGGGTTTAGGGTTTAGGGTTTAGGGTTTAGGGTTTAGGGTTTAGGGTTTAGGGTTTAGGGTTTAGGGTTTAGGGTTTGGGATTTAGGGTTTAGGGTTTAGGGTTTGGGGGGGGGAGGGGGAAGGACTTTTGAGCTCAAGTTAGGGGCTGTGGGGTTGTTGGCACCCGCATAGCCGGACGAAGCACTCTGCAGTGGATGTGGGGTTTAAGGTTTGGGTTTTAGGGCGTCAGGGTTTAGGGCAAGAACGAAACCGCATCTAGAGTGCAGGGCCTGTCGCAGGCCAGCTGTCACAAGTGCCAAGCCTGAAGCTTCCGGAAGAGCTCCACGTGCTTGCCGGGCACACTGGCAGCTGCCTGCATGAGAATGTCCTGGCTTCGGATTGGGATTGGGATGTTCTTATGCTCACAGTCCTGCAGAGGGATGATCATCGGGGGTACTATAATTCCTGTTAAGGACTGGTAGTACAAGGAGGAACATCCCAAGATTGAACTAAACAATCCTGTGCCCTCATCCTCTCGAACGGCCAGGTCCTCCCGCCCGAATCCGATGTCTCCCTGATCGGCCAGGCGAACCTGCTCTTTGGAAAGTGTGTGGGCTCTAGGGGTTTTGGGTTTAGGGGTTTAGGGGTTTAGGGGTTTCGGGGTTTAGGGGTTTAGGGGTTTAGGGGTTTAGGGGTTTCTGCAAGTTTAGGGTTTAGGGTTTAGGCTTTGGGGTTTGGGGTTTGGGGTTTGGGGTTTGGGGTTTAGGGTAACACAAGTAGGATTCTCGAACTTCGGATTCAAGGCTGGCTGTCGTCGACACATCTTTTTTGGCCGTCATTCATGGCGAAACCCGAATCAACCTGAGGAAACTGGCTGTTTTCTGGGATCCGACAGCAACCGCAGCCACAAGAGTACTCCGGAGGCCTAAACCCTAAACCCTAAACCCGAAACCTTCTTTCCTTTTGGGGGAAACAAGGCCCTCGATGCCAGGACCTCAGACGGGCAAAGACATAGCCCCAAAAAGACCGAAGGAAGCTCCTGCAACCTGAAAACCTAAACCCTAAACCCTAAACCCTAAACCCTAAACCCCCAAGAAGCCCAAGATGCCTCCGGCATGGCTGCGCGCTGGTTCCCCGACGACTGGGCCGAGGGCTGCCCTTGCTCTTCTGCCTTCCGCCTGGGTTTAGGGCAGTTTAGGGTTTAGGGTTTAGGGTTTAGGGTTGAGGGTTGAGGGTTGAGGGTTGAGGGTTGAGGGTTGAGGGTTGAGGGTGCGGGTTTAGGGGTTGAGGGTTTAGGGGCTTAGGGTTTAGGATTTAGGGGGGTCGGATGACTCTTGGAGGCTCGCCAGGGCTAGCAACAAGGGTTCACAATCAAGAGCTCCTCAATTATATATATATATATATATATACCCTACACAAATGAAGGGCCCTTTCATCAGAACTGAAACTACCCTTAAACAAGCTCCACAAAACGAACCCTAATCCCACCGAAGGGTCACCTCAGACATTCGTCAGGTCTCTCTGCTTCCAGCTCCCACTTTTGCGCCCCTTGTGGTCCGAACGGAATGCGCATCACCTGGCGGGCGAGGGGGGAGGGGGGATTGCAGCAGACGCGGTCAAGACTCAGTTGCTCACCAAAGCCCCGCCGGCCCAAAAAACATGAAACCAACCCTTTCCTTCCCTTGGACCCTGCCTTGGAAATGCCCTGCTGCTCGAAATCTGACAGCTTCGTGGTGAGGCTCTGAATCCTTGGAGCAAGCGGCGTCGGGAGCTGCAACACTCGGATCCAGGGGCAAGACTATACTCCCCTTAGAACCTTGATAAAAAACACTATTTTAAATATCCTCTTGGGGTTTATGTGAGTAATTCCCAAGGGGGATGTAGAAGATGGACGGCTGTTCGGGCATTGTAAGCGCTCAAGATGCGGCAAAGTCTCGTGGGGTCTTGGGCGGCGGGCTTAAAACAGAGGAGTTGGGCCTCCGTCGATAGACGATCCACCCCACGATGTTTGAGGTCATATGGGTTGAGCATGTAAAACCCCCTGCTTCAACTGCAACCACACCACTCAAGAATATTCAAGAAACCCTAAACCCTAAACCCTAAACCCTAAACCCTAAACCCTAAACCCTAAACCCATTGGGGTTCATGGTTTAAGCACCCTTTGAACCCAAGCAAATCAGCTCTGGACTCGCGAGCTCTGAGAAGCTGAGCTTTAAACCTCCAGGTCAGTTCCTACAACCCCGGACCCTTACCCTTAAACCTTAAACCCTAAACCCTAAACCCTAAACCCTAAACCTTAAACCCTAAACCCTAAACCCTAAACCCTAAACCCTAAACCCTAAACCCGCCCTGTACAACCCCAGGTGCTTACAGGCACTTCTAGCTTGAGATGTGGACAATGCTAGCTTGACCTGTCATCGCTCGAAATCCTCCGAGGGTCTGCGAGAGATTGGGAATTGGAAGTCGCACGTATCGAGTCCTCGCAAGATGCGGCTTCCCCTTAGGGCCGTTGCCCAAGGCGCCTCCCTTTCCACCAGAGCGCAGGGGCCCTCAAAGCCTCAAAGCTGCAAACCAACATGAAATCCTACGTCCTCCGAAGCCCTTTGCTGCCCCTCTTGCCTTTGAAAAACACGCCAAGATGTAAACCCTACACCCTAAACCCTTGCTTTGAAGCACGGACTGAGCAGGAACTGCCGGCAACACCTGAAACGAGGGCCTTCTTGCCTTAAGCAAGGGTTGCATCAACAGGCGAAACTTAGGTCATCTATAACAGGGACGTAGAAACAAACCCCTAAACCCTAAACCCCAAACTCTAAACCCTAAACCCCAAATCCTAAACCACAAAGGGCCCCAAAGGCACCCCCCAGCTCCTCAGACGCACGCCGAAGCTGTGGGATGCAATGGAGGCGTACCTTCATCTTGGGTTTTGGGTTCAGGGTTTAGGGTTTAGGGTTTAGGGTTTAGGGTTTAGGGTTTAGGGTTTAGCGTTTAGGGCTTTTCCGCTCCAGCATAGCTGACACGAAGTCACTCAGCAGAGTTTACATTGACATGCCTCCAACTGCCTTGAATGAACCTTCAATGTCAAGCCGCTTTGGGGTTTGGGGTTTGGAATTTCGGGGGTTAGGTCCATCATCAGGATGTAGCTCGCCGCAATTAAAATAAGGCTTGGAGGAGGTGTCGGAAAGTGTTTGCGCATGAGTGCTACACGAGAGTATGCAGGACACAAGCTTGGCTTTTGCTCGCTTCGCAGGGCTGGCCTAAAGTCCGAAAGCACAGGGAGGGGCGTTCAAGTTGCCCTTCGAGCTGGCTGAACTCGAGTCCACTTCGTGTGGCATGCAGCGCGTTTCGGAGGCGCTAAGGGTTTAGAGTCCGGGAAGTTTTTTCGCGGGATGAGGGCTCGGGATGTTGGGTCGCGGGCGGGCAACCAGGAACATGAATCCCAGGCACATGGACAGCCAGACAGCCAAGAGGAGGTAGACAAAAGAGGCGGCGACGGTGAGGAAATACCTCACCGGCTTGGGTGGGAGAGTTTTGGGTTTAGGGTTTCGGGTTTCGGGTTAAAGTTTAGGGTTCAGGGGCTTGGGGTATTCCATGCTTGGTGGGCTGGGGAAGAGGGGTCCGGGTGTCTTGCTCCTTGAAGGCGGCCCCCCCTCGACTCACAAGTCTTTTGGACATCTCCGGCAGTGTGGGTATGTCTCGAAACAACAGCACCATTGGGATGTTCCCCCTTATGCTACCCAGCCCTTCATAGGCATCGTAATAGCTACTACAATCCCGATTAAGGGCTCTTAGCATAAGGGGGAACATCCCACAAGCACCATCCTCAACGAAGAAATTGCAGCCTCCAGTGTTCATCCATGGTGCTGGCCCATGAAAAACGGTGGCTGGGGCCCCTGGATGATGCCCTCGCAGTACACGAGCGCGGTGAAACTCAGGAAGAGGGCGCCGACGATGTGATACATGTCCTCGACTTCTTTTTTTGCGCTGGTCCCTCATGCCGAAACCTAGCCCCAACCGCCTAGCATCCCAAAAAGCCCTCACCCTAAACCCTAAACCCTAAACCCTCAGGACCAAGCAGAACAAGTCTCCATCTTGTCCACAGTCAGCTTGACTAAATCCTCGATATCCTCCCGGAAGAGGTCGAAGCGTTCGATCTGCATCTCTACCCTGCAGGGCTTGGGACGATGTCTTGTGTGAGTCTCGACTCTTTTGAATGAATGCCAAGGCACTTTCGCAGAGCTTAGGGTTGCTTTGTTGAGGGTTAGGGTTTTAGATGTTTTTAGGGTTTAGGGTTTAGGGTTTAGGGTTTAGGGTTTAGGGTTTAGGGTTTAGGGTTTAGGGTTTAGGGTTTAGGGTTTAGGGTGCATTGCCGGGTTTGGATTTGGAGTGTGGTAGCAGCGCCGAAGTAGTAGGGAACGGGCATGGCATGCTTCATGAACGGAAGCTCCCAAAACTGGGCCCAGCCCCACAAACACCCAATTCCTCACGGAAGATCTCTGCCTTGAAGGCTCCCTGGCAACATGATCAGCCGAAAACAAGCGCACCGTGGCACCTACATACTAAGGTCGAAAACTGAGCTGTTTTGCATCTGAACCCCCCTTTCCCCCCAATCGCCCTAAACCCATTTTCAAAGAGGTCTCCCTCAACCCTAAACCCTAAACCCGGGCACCTTTGCATGTCCCTCTCCAAGCGCTGCTCTTGGTCGAATTTGTAGTTCTCCCGGTTGTAGTCAAAGAGCTCCTGGCCGCAGCTGTCGGCTGCGTGCAGTTTGTGGCATCAGGGTTATGGGTTCTTAAGGACTTCGGGGCTTGTAGGGTTTAGGGTTTAGGATTTCGGGTTTCGGGTTTAGGGTTTAGGGTTTAAGGTTTAGGGTTTAGGGTTTAGGGTTTAGGGTTTAGGGTGTTTAGGGTTTAGGGTCTAGGGTTCAGAGTTCTATCCACACAGTAGAAAGGCGAAAGCAGATTCAGCAGATAACGTAAGAAGCTGCTTGAAGGTTGAACGCCCTGGGGAACTGTGGGGAATTCCTAGAAGCCAGTTGGCTTATCTGAGTTATGGGTCCTTTTGGATCTCCTGTACGAGTATTGGGTCACAAAAGGGCTCATGTCATGGCGGGGGGGAGGGGGGAGAACCCCTAAACCCCCAAACCCCCAAAAACCCTAAACCCTAAACCCCAAACCCTAAACCCCCAAACCCCTAGACCCCTCAAACCCGAAGGCCTAACCCTAAACCCTAAACCCCAAACCCTAAACCCGAAGCCTACAACCACAGGGCTGTAACTCCTTGGAGGCCAGGCCAAAAGCTTCAAGCAGCACCATGGCGTCCGATCTCGTCGGGCCGTGCCCACCCAATAACACGCCACTCGCGCAAGGAAGGGAGGAGCCGCACCTCCTGGGGACCTAAGCTCCTCACTCTGTGAGCCCACAAAAACCCTAAACCCTAAACCCTAAACCCTAAACCCTAAACCCTAAACCCTAAACCCTAAACCCTAAACCCTAAAGCCTGGTGTGGTGTAGAGGCTGTTGGGCTACCTGAAGGGCTTGCTCTCCCCGAACTCTCTTTGAGCCGGGAGATGGGCGGCTTGGGGGTCTGGTCCACTCAACCCACCCCAAAAAGCCTAATGTAGGGGCCCTAATAATTAGATCAATTGCTTTTTTGGGTGGATGAATAGCTTTTTTGGGTGGATACTTTACGTATAATGAGAAAGGGACCATAAGTCAATGCAAGTAAGAACTATGCCGAGCCCGAGATTACGGCTTAAAGTGGTCGCTGTCAAGCGTGTGCAGGCTTTTCAAGAAGGTGTGTGGAAACCCCAGTGTCGCCAAACACCCTTTTCCCTAAACCCTAAACCCTAAACCCTAAAACCTTCTTGCAACAGGCCGGAACGTCCACCGGGACTAAGGGCTAAGCCACAGCCCTGCAAGCCTCAAGAGCCTTAAGCCATCTTCAGCTGGAGTGGATTGGAGCCCTAGAAGCCCAAAACCATCACTAGGTTACATGTTGGGTCGTATGCTATATGGGGCTTGGGCATAGTGGCGATACTGGAAGCCACGGCGGGAACAGCTGTGCGAAAAGGAGTGGCTCTCAGATTGCGGATTTAGTCCGCGGAGGCCATTTCCATTTTCTAATCATGCACCACCCCCTAGAACCCAAACCATAGCAACCCATGCCTCAACCTCCAACCCACCAACGCATATTTCCGTGAAAAATGACGGGCTCAACCCCATAGCATGCCCCACCCGATGGAACACCCACAACACCCAACCCAAAATCCCTAGCTGCAGAAACTGGAAATGGTCTTCTCTAAATATATGTCTATAAGAGGAAAAATATTTCGGTACAAGGTAGGAATAAGAAGCAAGAGCAATACCATTTCTTGAAATAGTACCGTTATTGGTTGATTATATTGGATTGATTAGGTCGCCAAATTCTTTCTCAATGTCCTGAATACTTTTATTCATCCACTTAGAAGCATTCTTCGGCTTTACATCTGGGTATGTTCAGGGTTTAGGGTTTAGGGTTTAGTGTTTAGGGTTTAAGGTTTAGGGTTTAGGGTTCAGGGTTTAGGGGTTTAGGGTTTAGGGTTCAGGGTTCAGGGTTTAGGGTTTAGGGTTTAGGGTTTAGGGTTTATTGTCTCATTAACTGTTTATCTTCTGCAATGCTACCTTCTCAACGAGATATATCGAACCTAACATCACAAACAACTTCATTATCAAAACGCTCTCATATTCTATATAACTTTCTTGTTAACTCATGACTTTTTTGAGCAATCTACTTAGTCAACTTTCAATTCATATATCTTCTTGATATATGTCACTGTATTCATATGATTCTAAATGTTTTTGTAGAAGCGTTTTCCGCGTAATTAGTATGCCACATATATATATATATATATACATATACATATATCTATATATATATATGTTCAAATATCTTCTTGATATATGACACTGTGTTCATATGATTCTAAATGTTATTATGTATAACTGTTTTCCGCGTAATCGGGCAACAACAGATATGAAGTGCAAGGAGCACCTCCAAATTAATTAATTAACCATTGCCAAACTCTTATGGTGTGCTTATGGTATAGCAACACGGGCTCAAAACACGGGCTCAAAATGATGTCGAGACATACATTAATACTATACACTGTCAAATATACACAAAATAATACTTTAAGCACTGTAACTGATAAAGCTCAAACAACAATCTAAACTGTTTCGAATACGTACGTACATGTTGACAATAATCTAGTTCATCGATTATATCACTTAACCCAGCGTTGTGCATTCTTATCTTGAGCGGTTGCATTTATGTTCACCCTTTTCTTTCTTGGAAACACAAACAACCCACATAATCTTATTATGCATGTATTAGTTCAACGTTTTAAACCTGCGACGTTTCAGCAATGCAGGGCGGTGGCTTAGAACCCGACCTGGACTACGGCCTACGAAACAGATGAAGCCTGCAAGCCCGAAATCAACAATGAGAATGTCTGAAGGGCAGTGGAATATTGTAGAAAGATCTTTCAACAAATGACCCTAAACCCTAAACCCTAAACCCCAAACCCTAAACCCCAAACCCTAAACCCGAAGTCTGAAAGGCCTTGTCCCGGGTTGGAATTTTGAGGTCTGGCAGCCCCTTTCTGATCCGCATCTCTGTCCCAGACTGCGGCGTGTCCCCCCCACCCGTTGGCTTGCGGGTTCTTAGTAGGGAATCAGGGAATGAGGCACCTCTATCCCCTGTATTATGGACCACTTAAGGGTTAAAATAGGGGGAGGTACCCTATATCCCCCTATATCCAGGACAGAAAAACCTTACAAGATAAGGGCCTTCATAATTAGAATAGGTTTCTGTTTTTGAGCGGGGGGTTATTATAGAATAGTTTTTTAGGGGCCATAGGGGAATACTATGGTGTAGGTATACCGACTCCCTTAGGAGCCCTAAGCCGGGCCTTAAACCTGTGTTGTTGCATCTGGACCTCCTTGCTCTAAACCCTTGGTTTCAGACAGGGTGGTTCCGGACAGTGTTGCTGTACATGGCGCGAATCATGCTCCGAAGCATTGCTTCGCGACGCAGGGTGCCTTCGGCACTGGTGGCTTAGCGCCACCAACATGGGTCCTAACTGAGGCCTAGGGGCTTGGGGGGGGGGGGGGGGTGGTAGTTCAGGGTACCCTCTTTGGGGGGTTCCGAGCTAAGGTTTCTACTCTTTGGGGGTATACTAGGGGTATCCCTATTTTGGGAAATGCCCAGATTTAGATTTTGGGGTAAGGTTCCAAGGAAAGGCAAGTCATTCCAAGCCCCCCCCAGAATGTCACAGCTCGTGCGAGTCATCTTCATCATCGACGTCAATCACCTCCTCTTCGCCTAGAGGGTTTAGCGTTTAGGGTTGAGGGTTTAGGGTTTAGGGTTTAGGGTTTAGGGTTTAGCGTTTAGGGTTGAGGGTTGAGGGTTTAAGGTTTAGCGTTCAGGGTTTAGGGTTTAGGGTTTAGCGTTTAGTGTTTGGGGTTTGGGGTTTAGGGTCTAGGGTGGAAGCCATGGCTTCGGCTTGTGAATCCCGAACACCTGGGCTTCTCACAAGTTCCGCTTGCACTGATGCGGGGGTTTACGAACATGAGGGAGTCCCCCAAGTAGTGGGATTCCTATGTAAACAGGACCCCAATGAGGTACCCCTAGTTCAGGGCTACTAGGAACATTAGGGGTTGAGAGGGCCTTCTTCATCGTACTCGTTCTCGCAGACATCACTGGCTTCCGTGCCGTCGTACTCTTCGACATCTGTACCTAAGCGAAGCCATTTTTAGGAACTCCGCTCCCCGAAAACCTAAACTTCTCAAAGCCTAAATGACCTCTACTAGCGCCCTTCGAAGCATCCTAAACATGACATGTTTGTGTGTGTGTGTGTGGTCGACCAGGGTGCGCTCGGCCTTGTTACAACGCAGCAGCCCCTCCAGCGCGAAGGCTTAAAGGGCCAACCGCGGGCCCCTCATCCATGCGTGTTTGCATCACCCAGATCTCCACGGGCCCGCCCCCCCCAAACCAGAAAGAGCAAGATACGCTCAATCCGGCAAGGGTTGGATAGAACACTTGGCAAGACAGCCTGCATCAACGATCCAAAGCTCTTCTCATGGCGATCCCTCGCCAGGATACTAAGCAAGGGATGCAAGCACGGAGACAGGGCAATCTAGTTACTCTAGGGTCCACCACACTCACGCACATCACGCACCGGCAGCACGTTAGGGGCCACCTCCACCAAATGGCACAAGGAGCCATTCCCCTCAAGCTGCACACTTCACTGACAATCAATATGCCCTTGGCGTATGGGTGAGCACCCAAAACTTTAGGTGCCCCCCTGGACAGAAGGGTGCAAACATGACATGTTTTTCCCCTGAGATGTACATCAACAAGCACAGCACAGCTCCTTAAGAATCGCACTAGGAGAGCCCAAGTCAGCCAAGCGACTCGAGTCCTGACAGCTCCCGGGCTTTCGGGGCTCTGGGCTTCGGGATAAGGGTTCAGGGTTTGGGGTTCTAGGGCTTTAGGGTTTAGAGTTTTAGGGTTTAGGGGTTTAGGGTTTAGGGTTAGGGTGTTAGGGTTTAGACGTTTAGGGTGGAGAAGTAGAGAAGGTGTCGGGCTTGCCCGGCTGCACTGAACTGGTGGGTGTTCGGTGGGCTCAGGGCGTCTAAGGCTTCCTCTCGGGTCAAGCAACTCAGCTTTCGCGCCCAGTGGGTACGGGCAGTCCACCCGGCTCCTAAAAAGGAAATCCTCCATCTACAGCCGTGACTGCTTTCGCCGGGAGCCCTACTCCCTTGGAGGCTGGCTTCGGGTTGGGCAGCAGCGTTTTGTTCGGAAGCATGTTTGGCGAGGGAGGGGAGGGGACCTTTGATGAAATGAAGCCAAAAAAAGTAGCAAACAATAAGGCCGTGCAAAGTCGGCTTCTCGCTTCCTTTGCTTGCGTTTATACGGCTAGGTATGTAGCTTGCGTGCTCGGAGATCAGGGACGCAATTCTCCGCAACTCATTTCACCTTCATCTCCAAGTCGATGGGTCATCTATGGTGCGCGAATCGTTCTCGCATTTAAAGAGTTGCAGAAAGACTCAATCAGATAAAACCCGAAATGGCCTGTTAACCGGTTTGCGAGTCTACGAAAATCAGTAGCTGGTTCTGTCAAGAATCAAAAACTTCGACCAAACCCCAAACTTTTGTTCAACAAACCCGACCGCAAACCAAGACTCCAAAGATGAAAAAAGACCCTCCTGACCCGAACAAGGACTGCAAGATGAACGCAAGAACAACAACACCCCATTAGATCACCTCGGGAGTTCAGGGCATGAGCCCCATGTACAATACCAGAAAAGCGTCCCCCCCAGACTTGCCGAACGCAAGACGCAAGACACCCCTCCAAGAGCCGAGAGTGTGTCAAAGTACGTGAGACGGGTGCAAGCACAAAACAAACATGCACCGGTCATAGGCAGGAGTACGAGTTCGAGTATGAATGTGCACGGAACCAAAGCGAGAGTGCGATTTGGTCCAATCCAGGCCAGCAACCACAGAACCCCGAATCCTAAACCCTAAACTCTTTTCAGTAGGCTTCGAAGCTGTCGCCTTTCCTAGTCTGCCAGCCCTAACAGCCCCGAAACCCTAAACCCTAAACCCTAAGCCCTGAACCCTGAACCCTGAACCCACCTCTGATGCAGGGTCTGGCTGTGCCGGCGCTGGCGGCGGCGGGGCGCTCGCCGCGCCGGACTTACCTCGGTTTCGCGTTCTGGGCGGCAAGTTGAGTGTAGAAGGGTTCTTGTTGAGGGTTTAGGGTTTAAGGTTTAGGGTGGATCTGGGGTCAACCATATTCTGCGTGAAGGGCTGGTGGGGGGAGGGGGATGGAGGATCGTTAGCATGGTTAAGTGTGTGGACTTTGAGGGAGGGTTTAGGCGGTGAGGGGCTTTTTTCAGGGCTCCCCTTAGCCTAGCTTCTGCAGTCGGAAGACCCAACCTCCACCTCAGCTCCCCTCGGATCTGGATGCGAGCCTCGCAACCTGCACAGGCACGCTGGGTTTAAGAGGGTTTAGGGTTTAGGGTTAATGGGGGAAAGGAGGTGTAGATACGTAGATAAGGTTCTAGGGCGAAGGATTTAGGGGAAGTTCGTGGGGAGCTACCGGGTTTCGGGCTCCATGTTCCGGAAGGTCCGAAAGTCATCGGACATCACGGAATTCAAGATCGTGGAAGACCAAACTCAACCTTCACTTGGTCCCTTAAGCATTCCTTTCTTCTGGGTAGGTCCTTCGTGCATTCCTCAAGACCCTTTTCTCCAAACCTCTCGAACCCCAAATGTCCGAAACCCGGAAACCTCCTAAACCCTAAACCCTAAACCCTAAAACCCTAGACCCTAAACCCTAAACCCTGCTAAGTCACGGCTGCAGGGTTGCATGCCGCAGGTCTGCACATGCATCACGAGGCCCTTCTCGGCCAAAGACAGCGGCGTGCGCCCCTGCTGGTCTGGGAGGTCCTTGAAGGCTTTGGCGGGTTTCGGTTTCAAGCCACGAGTTGGGTTTAGGGTTTAGGGTTTAGGGTTTAGGGTTTAGGGTTTAGGGTTTAGGGTTTAGGGTTTAGGGTTTAGGGTTTAGGGTTTAGGGTTTAGGGTTTAGGGTTTAGGGTTTAGGGTTTAGGGCTTAGGGCTTAGGGTTTAGGGTGGGTTCTGCTCGACCTCGACCGTATAGTGACTGTTGTCTTGTTTTTTGGTCTTCCTCTCATATTCAGCCACGACGAACTCCTGGCGCCCAGCAGCATGTACGGTATTTTTGCAGACCAACCGTATTTTGAGTTTAGGACTTGGGGTTTAAGCGGTTGGCTTTTCTACGTCGGGATCTTCTTCTCTCTCCCGAATATGGCACCATAATGGACAAAAAAGGGTCAGGTTTGCTTGGCCGACAGTTCGAAAATCATCCCCGGCATCCCCAGCAAAGAATGTAAACGGGATGCGGAGGAGTTGACGTAAAGAATGGCTCCCTTCTCGTGCCCTAAGCCACTGTATATGGAAAGAGGCCCTTGGATGCTTTTAGGTGCGAAGAGGCGGCTCAAGCCAAGGCCTGCGGTGTGGGTAGATTGTTTGGTTTGGGGTTTAAGGGTCTACCAGCCAAAGCCCCGGAAAATCCTCAACCCGAACCCCACAACCAGGCAAGTGTCTGCAGGCACGCCGTGGTCCAGAAGGGCCCGAACCGACTCGAAGCGACCAAACCGCACGGCGTAGTGCAGCGCAGTTTCGCCCTCTTCGCCTGCAGACGAGATTTCGGGCCGGGTGTGATTTAGTCGATTTAGGGTTGAGGGGAGGCTTTTGGATCGAGCCGTCGCAGTAGTGCGATGCACCTGAAATCCCCCCATATCATATCATGTGCCCGGCCAGGATGCGAAGACTTGCCGGGAAGGGATGCGTCCGAGCCTTGTCCCGGGGCAATAATCCTTACGCAGCATCCTTTCTGGTGGACATGCTTGCCAGCACGGCTGTGGACTGGAATCCTCACATGGCATCATGTATACACAGCGTACTTGGGCTGGCTGACACTGCGCACTGAACTCATTCATGTCTTCTATTGAGGGACGTACAGCCGTCTTTTGAAGAGGTTGGACGGAAGATGGCAAGGCCATCAATGAACTTGAAGGGCATTCTGATAGCGCGCTCTGAAATGGTTCCGTCAGCCATCGTCGTGCTGACCATGTTGTGCATGATAGCCCAGGGAGGATGACATGCCACACGCGAAGCCATGACAAATGTGTGGACGGTACCTCCCCAGACGATGACAGTCAGTTTTGTGGCCGTTGATGCAACTCAGCCCCTCGTGGACTGCCGAGCCCACCATGGGAATTGCATAGTTGCTTCACACAATGTTGCACGACATGGCCAAGTTTCAAGTTGACGACACGGCGAGCCGCGGTCAGCCTCAACAGAAGGACACTTCGCGGCTGTGGGGCTTTGACTGGCTGGACCTCCTTGCTGAGGAGTCGATGGCTGTTGGCTTGGGGCTCGCTGGTTTCCGGGAGTCGCTGCATCAGGACCCTGCAAGCTCATGTTCAAAGACATGAGCTCTTCACGGCCCTTCATGATTTGTGCCGGCGCGCCAAACGTTGTCAGCGATGCTGCCATGGTCGACATATGCGGTTCCCAGGGTTTCCTCCAACCTTCAACACTCAAGACGAAAAACAAAATCGAAATTGTGTTTGGACTACTTGGAACCTGCACCTGCGATGGATGTCTTTCCAAGTCCAACAAGGCTGAAGTGCTCACTTTACTGCGACACATCATGATGATTTGTTGAAGCAATTTGCCCTAGCCCCCAACAGGTCACCCTTGCTTTGCACTAAGCCCCAAATCCCAAACCTCAACAAGAAGGGCCGGCCTATGGGCTTCATCGGATCAGCTCCTGCTTCCTGGCCGCGGACCCTAAACCCTAAACCTAAACCCTAAACCATAAGCCTTTTTCTTGCTGGATTTCTGTTGGTCCAGAGTTTCATCGCTTATGCCCGGACAAGCAGGTTTAGGTTTTGGTGTTGAATCACGCATTGTGTTCTACAGCCCTCCTCAAAAAGACCTATTGCAAAACGGTGTGGGGTAGAGTCCTACTGCGGAAGCTCCATTTTACGCTACATGGACATGGAATGACATGGCAAGGGGTTCGCAGCACTCGAGTCCAACAGCTTACTCTGCAGTATGGAGGCGCGGGGGCTGTCAACGGGAAGCGTCAGTAGTCCAGCCATACTAGGCGACCAGCCACGCGCCGGCCCCAAATCTTCATCTGCACATGCCTAAACCCTTCTTTGGGGCCTCTAACCCTGAACCCCTTGTTTGCAACCACCTACAACCCACAACAAGCCCACAAACTCGACGCAGAAAACAAATCCGCGGCAGGGCCAGGAGAGCCCGAAGCATCAGCAGGTTTCCTTTCCTCGGCTTCAAAAAAGAATCCATCGAAGGGATGACGATCTGTTCTAAAGCCCTGGAAAATTGTACGTGTGGCATGGGGCCGATTGAACTTTTGCCATGAGCTTCGGACTTACTCCTCGATGGATTTGAAGTTGCCATGATTGCATGGCAGGTTGGGTGCCGATCTTCACGTTTTCATGGGCTCATGGCCAAAGAGGCTGAAACCCATCTGTCGCGAAAGGCCCATGTCATAATGTCATCGCCTAAGGTAGCAGCAAGGTGCGGAGTGCATGTAGAGGCCTTGTTTTGATGTCTGGAAAGAAGCACTTCCGTTATACAACCACACCAAATGCGGGGGGTTTCGCATCAAAGCACCAATGGTCATTGCCACTGGCTTGTTGGTCATCTCGAAGCTACCTGCTGCTTCACTGCTGCCTTACTAATATGCCTGAAATGCCAAAACTGCGCGCAGCCCGCGCGTCCTCCGTCCCAACTGCGGCCGCCTCAACTCCCGCCTACATGTCATGCTAGTTCTTGCTATTCTTGCTCACTCTTCTCACCTGGCTTGTGGATTCTTGTGGCACAAGCCACTGCAGTAGAGCGCAAACTCCTCAACAGTGAGCAGCGTAACAAAAGGCAGCACAATAGTGATGCGACCGTATACTGCCCCCCATGGAAGTGTAGCTACCATGTGGTGCCGGCTGCATCGCCGAATCTTACGATCAGATCTAGCCGCGTGCAGGACGGCTACTCAGCTCAGATGTGTGGTGCGACACCCAATGTCGCAGCTGGAGTCACCGCATGGAACTAAATCGGGGATTTGATCTAGATTGCGCGGTCAGGGGTCGACAACCCACCAAGTCGCACAGCGCGGGAAAAAGGCACCCAAAAATAGACCGGACCTTAAGTCTCCCCAAGATTCTGTGCGGCTGCAGCCAGCGGGCGCTCGTCCTGACAGCGCGCGGCCCATTCCAAAGTCAGGGGGTTGAAGTGCTGTTGACGAGGTGGTGTCGCTATCATTCCTTATGGGCAAGTTTCGATGTGGGTCTTTCTTACGCACTTTGAGCACCCATCGGCGGTTTGTGGCCAGCTGGCCTTGTTGGGATCAGACCTCCAAGAAATGGCAGCCAAGGACTGAGTACCTCACACTCGGGCTTTTTGTTGCTCTCAGGAGCTTGCGAAGTGTCCCGCCACTGTCCACAGAGCATCTACGGCATGCCAGACTACGCCTTCATATCCTACAACTCTTGGCATGTGCTCGGGTCTCAGTAGAGCCAAGGGAAGGGATGGCGAGTCAGGACCGCTTGGGTGACTGCGCCGGCGAAGGCGAGCATAGCCAGACGTCCATTCTTGAGCTCAGCCAGGCGCATCTTCTTCTGGCCCTCCTCGTCGCTGGGGAACCAGCTGGTAAGACCATAGTCACCAGCGACCTCCAGAGAGTTCCATTCGAAGACCTTCTTCGTGCAGCAGAGCTCCACGAGGCTGACCCAGAACAAGATCTGGGCGTTGACGCCCGTGGCACCGCGGAAGGCTTCGTGAGCATCGATGGAGACAGGCACGGCCTCGAATGAGAACTTCTCGCCCGGCAGGCGAACGAAGTCCGGGACCACCAAGCCGAGCCAGGCGAGCATACAGATGCGGCCGTGCTTGAGCTCTGCCTCACGAAGCCAAGGAACCTGCTCCGTTTTCGAAGAGAAGCCCAAGGGATCGAACTCGTAGCGCCCCCAAGCACCCTCGGAACCCACCAGGCCCTGTGCGAACTTGCCATTGTCAAGGAGGTCGATGCCAGAGTCCTCATAGGCGACGGCCAGCTCACGGCGACCTGCCTTCTGCACCGTGCGTGTCCGCGCCGGGCGCTGCGAGGTCACCGCAGTCATGGCAACGGCACCACCGGCAGCGATGGCGCCAATGGCACCCATGCTGGGGCCGGTGCCAGCTCCTGAGCCACGCAGCTGCGGAGCAGTTGCACGTGCTCCTGCAAGGCCAGAGAGAAAAGCGGGCGCCACGAGGCCCGTAGCCGCCGCGGCGGCAAGGCAAGCTGCTGTCTGGCTGGGCATGGTGAGCACGACAGGAAGAAGTCGGCGGGATCTCAAAAAAATATAAAACCCAAGGCTTGAGCCGCAGCATGCAGTAGCTAGTAGTTTCTCGGATCACTGCAAGCTTGGCGCTCTACACCTGGGTTGGTCCTGACCCTCCCCCACCCTCAGGATTCCTGGTGGCCGTTGACGCGGGCCCCGTGCGCCATCAGAGTACCGACGACCGCAGGATCGCCAGACCAGTCTACCTCAGCGTGGACTTGGCTTATGGGGCCGCTGGTGCTCCCGGCATCCTCCTTAAACCCGAAACCCGAAACCCGAAACTCGAAACCCGAAACCCTAAACCCTAAACCCTAAACCCTAACCTTCCTCTGCATGCAGTCCCCCAAGAGGACCACCCGGGAGGGTCTCGCTCTCTCTCTCTCTCTCCCTCCCTCTTCCTTCCTCTCTCTCTGTCTGCCGTTGCATCCAGAGGCTCATCCCATGGCTGCCCCCTAAATCCTCAATCTCAGAATCTCGGCGGAGCCAGCGAACGAAACTTCTGGGACTTCCGAAACCAAACAAACTAGAACCCCCCTACAAAGGCTCTTCATATTGGGGGGTGTACGAAAATAGGGACCCCCAATGTACATCCCCGTATAGTAGGATCCCCTTTTGATAAGGACACCAACGAAGTACCCCTAATTTTGGAAACACCCGACTGGGAATCATAAGTTTCGCAACCCCATGTAAAAACCCACACTAGAATCGGGGAAAAGGATGTCCATACCTATCCTCCACTTCGTAAGGAAAAATTCAGCCAAGGGCTCATGTGAAACCACTCTAAATCCTAAACCCCCAAATCTCAACCCTAAACCCCAAAACCCCAAACCCCCAAACCATAAATCCTATACCCCTAAACCCAACCCCAACCCCTAAACCCTCAACCCCAACCCATAAACCCTTCGCCGAGCAGCTGCGGCTTCGCAGAGCCTGGGCTTTATTGTGGATTCAAATCCTCGGAAGCTCCAAAATACTTTCTTAACAACCCTACTATGCACCTTTTCTAGTCCAAAATAGTGGTTCAGGGGTTGCTGTTTAGGTTTAAGGTTTAGGATTTCAGTTTCGGGCCGAACGCAAGATGTAGGGTGTGGCTTAGGGCTTTGAGCTTGAGGGTTCGGAATGTAGGAATTCGGCAGCAGAGTATGGGGGGGAGAAACCTGTCATCTTCGGACACACGAAGTCCCCTAAACCTCAACCCTAAACCCTAAACCCTAAACCCTAAAGCTACAAAAACCCTAAACCCTAAACCCTAAACCCTAAACCCTAAACCCTAAACCCTAACCCTGAACCCTGAACCCTTTTGCAACCTGGCCCCTGTTGTTCGCCGGGCACTTGCCCAAGCTCAAGCCAGGACATGGCCCCGGAGGGAGCTAGGATGAGGGCCCTAAAATCCCTTAAACCCTTAAACCCTTAAACCCTTAAACCCTTAAACCCTTAACCCTTAACCCTTAAACCCTTAAACCCTAAACCCCTAAAATCCCTAAACCCTAAACCCCACAACCCTAAACCCTAAAATCCCTAAAACCTAATTAAACCCCACAACCCTAAACCCCATAACCCCAGATGGCGGCCCAGGGTCAGCTTCGTGGAAGCTCGAACCTTAAAGTCCCGAATGCCTTGGCTTCGGGGCTTTCGGAGTGGTTCTTTGGGGGTTTGAACCCTAAACCCTAAACCCTAAACCCTAAACCCTAAACCCTAAACCGAGGGCTTCGAGGGCTTTGAGGGCTTAGGCTCGGGGGGGGTATCGGGCTGAGGGATCGGGGTTCGGGGCCCCAAGCTTAGGAGTAGGGTGAAACCAAAAAAGGCCCTCTTGAAACTGGTAGATGGCTCGAAGGTTTGGGTTGGGTTTCTGATGGGGCCTCACCTCTCTGAAGTTGGCTGTCTTTGCTAATTACGGAGGAAGGTGGGTGCGTGCGTGTGTGCCCGCGAAATCTGCTGCTCTGGTATGTTCGGACGTCAGGTCGCCGGGCTCATCATATCTTCGGACCCCGAAACCCAACACGCACAGCTGATCGCATGCATCCCGACTCCACAAGCCGAATTTTCAGGGTTTAGGGTTTAGGGTTTAGGGTTTAGGGTTTAGGGTTTAGGGTTTAGGGTGTAGGGTGTAGGGTGTAGGGTTTAGGTTTAGGGTTTAGGGTTTAGGCCAAGCTACAGTTTAGGGTTTAGGGTCCTAGGGACTGTCTGGCAGGGGCATATGGGAGTTCGAGGGTCCATATTTCCAGGTGCAACCACATGCGTGAACGACAACCCTTCCAATGGAAAACTCTAAACACCCTCCCGTTTTGCTAAGCCCTTTCGCCGAAACCTTAAAAGCCTAAACTCCCTAAAATCCTAAGCACAAGACTCCCTAGAACCCCCTAAACCCTAAACCCTAAACCCTAAACCCTAAACCCGAAACCCCAGACCCTAAACCCTAAACCCTAAACCCTAAACCCTAAACCCTAAACCCTAAACCCTAAACCCTAAACCCTAAGCCGCCCGTGCAGTTGAACAGCATTGGAAGCTTCCCTTTTTTTGAACTGATAGGCCTCCTACTCCAAAGCTCAAGGACCGAAACCATCCTGAGGACCCTCTCACCCTAAACCCTAAACCCTTTTTACAACCAGGTCTGCACAGCTGCCGGGAAAGTCAGGCTCACACAACCAGCTTCACAGTTCTCGTGACTGCAAGGCTAGCTGCGTCACCCGTTCCATAGTGACATCATCTAAAATGTCAAGTAGCACAATTTGGTGAAAGTTTGTCACGCACTCCTCAGCCAACCGACCCCACATAACTGCATGCGCCTCGTACATCTCCGTGGAAACATGGATCATGAACACCCAAGCATCACTCTGCATACGAACTCGAGTCACAAAGGTCCAAAGGCCCCCGAAGCTGACATCTTCAAGGTCCCACTGTTGAAAGCCCTCACACTCATCAATCCAAATAAGCGGTGTTCGTCCGTCGACTGAGACCATCGAGCAGGGAAACCCTAAACCCTAAAACCCTGGACCCTAAAACCCTAAAACCGCAAACCCTAAACCCTAAGCCCTAAGCCCTAAACCCTAAACCCTAACCCAATCCGAGACACAAGTCGTCAGCATGGGCAAATCGCTCTTCCGGATCGCCCTATAGGCAGCACCCTTCACGGCATCGGTGCCTTGGTAGCCCAAGCGGCTCGTGGGCTTCGGGTTTAGGGTTTAGGGTTTCGGGTTTAGGGGTTAGGGTTTAGGGCTTAGGGATTAGGGTTTAGAATTTAGGGTTTAGGGTTTAGGGTTTAGGGTTCAGGGTTTAGGGTTCAGGGTTTAGGGTTTAGGGTTTAGGGCGAGAGGGTCCTCAGGATGGTTTCGGTCCTTGAGCTTTGGAGTAGGAGGCCTATCAGTCAAAAAAAGGGAAGCTTCCAATACCTGGTCAAGTGCAGGGTTTAGGGTTTAGGGTTTAGGGTTTAGGGTTTAGGGTTTAGGGTTTAGGGTTTCGGGTTTCGGGTTTCGGGTTTCGGGTTTCGGGTTTCGGGTTTCGGGTTTCGAGTTTCGGGTTTCGGGTTTCGGGTTTAGGGCAAACCCCCTCACAAGTCGCAACCTTCGACTGGCTGCCGCAAGCCAAACCCGACAGTGATCTGAGGGCCACGCGGTAGCCCGCTGGGATGTTGTTCAGGTCCCCCTTGCCGAGGTCGCGCAGGGCTTGCTTCAGTTCCTGATGGCTGCAGGGGGAGATGACATGTGCATACATACTGCTATGTTGTCAGGCGAACGCTATGGCGGCCGATATCTGAGTCTATCTTGGCTGGGGGTGTTGAGGGTTTTGGGTTTACTCGGTGCGCAGTAGGGTTTAGGGTCTGGGGCTTAGGGAACCATGCGCTTCATGACCGGGCTGGGGGGATGTCAGGTTAACTCTCCTGCATGGTTGGGCTGTTCAGCTCGAGGGTTTCAGGGCACTTGCACTTGAGCGCACAGGGCGTGATGAAGCCTTGTGTTCATCATGGCTCACAAACATTATGGTCGGGACCTGTCTGGAATGCCTACTTGGGGCATGCGAAAGAGAGAGAGAGAGAGAGAGAGAGAGAGAGAGAGAGAGAGATAGGAGAAAAACATATGTACACGAATGTAGGCTTCCGTGGTTATCCTGTAAGCGGCATCGCGTCTCCCCCAATTCCTCGACGAAAGCAGGCAAAGCGCTTGACCCAAGCTCGCCTCAGAAATCCTGCCCCCATACCCGGGACCCATACAACACACAACTTTCACACACAACTTTACATGAGGCCCGCAACAAGCTCACAAAAAGCTGAGAGTTTGGTCCGAAACAACAACTCCATGCAACCTCGTCACCGACCCACACCCCTAACCAAGCGGCCGCACGGGCAGGATCCGCATCGGGAGCCTCCGCAGAGCCAGCGCCATGGACCTTCTTGTCCTTTCACCAACATTCAGGAACACACCCACACGCACACACACACACACACACACACACACACACACACACACACACATGGAACCCTTGCGCTCTTGCACTGCCGCAGAAAGGCAACGTGCGCTTTAAGGGCAAAGCGGCGATCAGCTGCTCCAGCAGCGGGCAGTGCGCCACGCTGAGGACTGGGGTGCGGCAGAGGGCGCAGGTCCGCGCCTTGGGAAAGTTTAGGGGGGTTAGGGGGTTTAGGGGCTTCGGGCTGGACGGGCCCCTTTCGACTGGTCTCGTCATGCACTCGGCAGGCAGGAGCCCACTTTTGCAAGTCCAACCTCACGCCATGGATCTCAGGCAAACACTGCCAGGCAAGGTCAGAAGAGTCAAAAGAGTCAAAAGTTCCAAATTAATTCATCTTCAACCCACGACATCCTTGAAAACTCGCAGGAAGTTGCCTCCCATAATCTTGCGGATCGACTCGTCTGAATAGCCTTTTGCAACAAGCCCGCGGGTCAGGTTTCTATAGCCTGCGTTGTTTTCGAAGCCAGCGTGCCCATCGGAGAAAGGCCAAACCAACCCGCTAGTGTTCACGGAATCGGCCCTCTCCGCATCCCACTCTGGAGCTCGCAGGATCTCCTCCATTGAAGCGGCCATCACAAAATCGGAGCCGAAGCCTACGTGGTCTTCACCGATCAGCTGCACAGCCGCATGAATGTTGTTCACAAGGTCACCCACTGTGCACCAGTCGGTGTTGTTCACGGCCGAAGGTGCGGCAACTAAGCCAAAAACACCTCCCGTCTCTGCCACGGCCCGTATGGCTTCCTGTGTCTGCGTGCGAGGATTCCCCGGGCAAATGGACACTAAGCCAGCATGTGAGCAGGTCATAGGTCTCCGGGATGCTTTGGCTGCGTCAATGACGGTCTGTGGCTTGCAGTGCCCGGTGTCCACGATCATACCCAACTCGTTCATGGCACCCACCAACCTCTCACCCCATTTCGTCAGGCCACCGTTCACATCTTCCATACAGCCGAAACCAGCAGGATTTGCATCGTTGTAGGTCATTTGAATCCGACGCAGCCCAAGCCAGTACACCGTCTCCAAGCGATCAAAGTCTGGTCCAATGAAATTTGAATTCTGCACATCGGCGCTTAAGGCCACAGCGCCTGCTGAGTATGCGGCATCCAGCTCAGCAGCTGAGGTACAAAAATGCACTTTACCAGCACTTTCATGGCAGGCAGCACGGATATAGGCGAGGTCCCTTACAAGTGTTTCGTAGGTCCAAAACTTCTCTGGCACAGCATCCATGTGCTCCTTTTCACCCAGAAATCGCTCAAGTCCAGCATTGCCGAGTGAAAGACTGCCTCCCACCTGCGGACCCCCGGCGAG